>CAWUFW010028153.1:0-23150 GCA_963921515.1 Calotriton arnoldi | reverse complement strand
CGAACACGACTGCACTGCCCTAAACCCTAAAACACTCCCCTAGCATCGACCCCCTACACTACCCGAACACCACTGCACTGCCCTAAACCCTAAAACACTCCCCCAGCACGACCCCCTACACTACCCGAACACCACTGCACTGCCCTAAACCCTAAAACACTCCCCCAGCACGAATCCCTACACTACCCAAACACCACTGCACTGCCCTAAACCCTAAAACACTGCCCCCGCACGACCCCCTACACTACCCAAATACCACTGCACTACCCTAAACCCTAAAACACTACCCCCCGCACGACCCCCTACACTACCCAAAGACCACTGCACTACCCTAAACCCTAAAACACGACCTCCCTACACTACACAAACACCACTGCACTACCCTAAACCCTAAAACACTACCCCCAGCACGAACCCCTACACTACCCAAACACCACTGCACTACCCTAAACCATAAAACACTACCCCCAGCAGTACCCTCTACGCTACCCAAACACCACTGCACTACCCTAAACTCCTAAAACACTACCCCAGCAGTACCCCTACACTACCCAAACACCATTGCACTACCCTAAACCCTAAACACTACCCCCAGCAGTATCCCCTACACTACCCAAACACCACTGCACTACCCTAAACCCTAAAACACTAACCTCCCAGCACGTACCCCTACACTACCCAAACACCACTGTCACTACCCTAAACCCTAAAACACTCCCCCAGCACGACTCCCACACTACCCAAACACCACTGCACTACCCTAAACCCTAAATCTACCCCCAGCATGACCCCCTACACTACACAAACACCACTGCACTACCCTAAACCCTAAAACACTACCCCCAGCACGACCCTCTTCACTACCTAAACACAACTGCACAATTTGTTACAGGCGCTGCAACGCAGGCCTGTGGTGCTCACTGGAAGTACCTGGTGGGCTAGTTGGGCCCCAGGACTCTCAGGATTCAATGTGACCTAATCCCCAACTTAAAACGCGCCACGTGGGCGCAGTTGCACAGTGGTGAAGGGAGGCGGAGCCTCAGGCGACATGCGCAAACACGCTCTGTGGTGCGTTTTGGTTGAGGGAACTCCTTTGAATCCTGAGGCCAACTAGCTCACCAGGTACCTTCAGTAAGCACAACAGAGTTGCGTTGCAGAGAGGTGAAAAAGGTGCGTAGCCTCGGAACGCCTCTCTGCAACTCAGCTCTGTGGTCCTAACTGTAGGTACCTGGGGGCTAGTTGGGCCCCAGGGACCCTCAGAATTCAAGGGACTTAATCCCGCAATCTTCAAAACGCGCCACGGGCGCGCTTTGCACACATGTCACCTCAGGCCCCCCTCCCTTCACCACTGTGCAAACGCGCACTGGCTCTGGTTAGTCAGAGTCAGCTACCACCAGCACCCGTCTGGAAAAGTTGTGGGCACAGGAGGATTTTGCAACAAGGCCTCTTCTTGCTCCTCTGTTGGTTCTTTCTGCACATCTTTTGCTTCTCTTTCTGTTGCGTTCTCTTCTTCACTGTCCTACCTCTGCTGGACAGTTAAACTAGTATTTGAAAACCTTTGAATTTCACTAAAATCATAGTTTCAGTACGTTATAGTTAGAAACTAGCATTTAAAAAACCTTGAAATTCACTTGAAAACCATAGGTTTCAGGCACGTTATAGTTAGAAATTAGCATTTAAAAACCTTTGAAATTCACTGAAAAACCATAGGTTTCAGGCACGTTATAGTTAGAAATTAGCATTTAAAACCTTTGAAATTCACTGAAACCATAGGTTTGCAGACACGTTATAGTTAGCAAATTAGCATTTAAAAACCTTTAAACTCACTGAAACCATAGGTTTTAGGACAGTTATAGTTAGTTGGACATTACGACTCGTGACAAAGCCCGTGAGGCTCTGTGAGAAGTGAGTTCAGTTAACTTATAACCGCGCCCAAGCAATGCACTGCAGAGCCCAGGTTACTACCAGTACCTGTCATCAAAAGTTAGGATAAACAGGATAGATTTTCTGTTGAAACAGGCCTGTCTGCCCTCATCGCGAGGTCAAAGATGTCACTGGAGCTGTGCATCGTGCTGTGCGTTTTTCTTCTTTCTTCACATGTCCTACCTCTGTTGGCATAGTTAGAAACTAGCATTTAAAAAACCTTTGAAATTCACTTAAAAAATCATAGGTTTCAGGCACGTTATAGTTAGAAATTAGCATTTAAAAAACCTTTGAAATTCACTGAAAAAACCATAGGTTTCAGACACGTTATAGTTAGAAATTAGCATTTAAAAACCTTTGAAATTCACTGAAAAAACCATAGGTTTTAGGGACAGTTATAGTTAGTTGGACATTGCACTCGTACAAAACCCGTGAAATTCCCCTGTTATAGTTAGTTCAGCTAACTATAACTCGCGCCCCACAATGCACTGCTGATGACGTCACATATTACATCACTCATGACATGGTCAGTGACATCACTGATGACATCACTGATGACATCTCAAATGACATCACTGATGACATCATCCATGTGATAATTTCATGCATCTTCTCACACCCTAATATAACTTTTGATACACCCACTCTAAATTACAGACTGCCATTCTCAAAACCATAGACACTCCAACACCAAAAACTACATACCCACTCACTGATTCTTAGGTCTACACACATCCACTCACTCACCTGTACAGTCACTCATACTTACAGTCACTCAGTACAGGACTATCATATGCACTCATACACCTATATAAACACTCACACACCGCCACTCATCCATAGAGGTACTCACACACCTAGTCAGTCATGCAAAAATTAATCACACACCCATTTACTCACCTATACAGTTATACACACACCAGCTCACTTACTCATACAAATACTAGCACATTCTTACGCTCTTATACAATAACTGATACAAGCACACACGCATCCATACAGCCACTCTCACAATAACACACTCTCACTTATAGCCATTTAAATACTCTAACACACATATATACTGCCTTTTACATATGTAGTTACTCGCACATGTACCACTGAGATATACATTCACTCACTAACACACCCATACACACACTCACCCACCCAAGCAGTCCATCACAGATGCACTCTTGAAATCATGCACCCAGTGAATCACCCACTCACACATCTATGTATAGAGTCACACACACCCCACCCACACAAACACTCAGGCAGCCATACAGATACTCAGAGAACCAATCAATAACCCATATAGACACTCATGTAGCTATTCAGCAAATCCATGCATCCACTTACACACCAACAAACAGACGGATACAGACATTCACACAGTTTAGTCACTAACCCATGCATTCAGTAAGATACGTTTAATCACTCACTTGTAGAGTCAGTCACTCACGTACTAAATCATCCATTCAGACACTTATACACCCACTCATTCTTCAATACGCCTTTCCCTATATATATTAAACATATTTAAACTTTACAGAAACACACAGTCACTGGATGATGTCATCAGTGATGTCATCAGTGATTCGAGATGTCATCAGTGATGTCATCAGTGATGTCACTGACCATGTCATGAGTGATGTAATATGTGACGTCATCAGCAGTGCATTGCGGGGCGCGAGTTATAGTTAGCTGAACTAACTATAACAGGGGAATTTCATGGGTTTTGTACGAGTGCAATGTCCAACTAACTATAACTGTCCTAAAACCTATGGTTTTTCGGTGAATATATATATATATATCAGATACGAAACCATAGGTTTTAGGGACAGTTATAGTTAGTTGGACATTGCACTCGTACAAAACCGTGAAATTCCCCGTTATAGTTAGTTCAGCTTAACTACTAACTCGCGCCCATGCATGCACTGCTGATGACGTCACATATTACATCACTCATGACATGGTCAGTGACATCACTGATGACATCACTGATGACATCTCAAATGACATCACTGATGACATCATCCAGTGACTGTGTGTTTCTATAAAGTTTAAATATTTTAATATATATAGGAAAGGCGTATTGAAGAATGAGTGGGTGTATAAGTGTCTGTATGGATGATTTAGTAGGTGCGTGACTAACTCTATAAGTGAGTGATTAAGCGTATCTTACTGAATGCATGGGTTAGTGACTAAACTGGGTGAATGTCTGTATCCGTCTGTCTGTTGCTGTGTAAGTGGCTGCATGGGTTTGTGAATAGCTACATGAGTGTCTATATGAGTTATTGATTGGTTGTCTGAGTATCTGTATGGGTGCCTGAGTGTTTGTGTGGGTGGGTGTGTGTGCGACTCTGTGCATAGATGTGTGAGTGGGTGATTCACTGGGTGGATGGTTTCAGAGTGCATCTGTGATAGACTGTATGGGTGGAGTAAGTGTGTGTAAGAGTGTGTTAGTGAGTGAATGTATGTCCCAGTGGTACATGTGTGAGTAACTACATATGTGAAGGCAGTATATATGTGTGTTGGAGTATATAAATAGCTATAGGCGAGTGTGTGATTGTGAGAGTGACTGTATGGATGAGTGTGTGCTTGTATCAGTGATTGTATAAGAGCGTAAGAATGTGCTAGTATTTGTATGAGTAAGTGAGCTGGTGTGTGTATAACTGTATAGGTGAGTAAATGGCAGTGTGTTTAATTGTTTGCATGACTGACTAGGTGTGTGAGTACCTCTATGGATGAGTGGCGGTGTTTGAGTGTCTATATGGGAGTATGAGTGCATATGATAGTCCTGTACTGAGTGACCGTAAGTATGAGTGACTGTACGGGTGAGTGAGTGGATGTGTGTGTAGACACTAAGAATCAGTGAGTGGGTATGTAGTTATTGGTGTTGGAGTGTCTATGGTTTTCGCGAATGGCAGTCTGTAATTTAGAGTGGGTGTATCAAAGGTTATATTAGGGTGTGAGAGGTGCATCAGATTATCAGCGTGGATGATGTCATCAGTGATGTCATTTGAGATGTCATCAGTGATGTCATCAGTGATGTCACTGACCATGTCATGAGTGATGTAATATGTGGCGTCATCAGCAGTGCATTGCGGGGCGCGAGTTATAGTTAGCTGAACTAACTATAACGGGGGAATTTCACGGGTTTTGTGCGAGTGCAATGTCCAACTAACTATAACTGTCCCTAAAACCTATGGTTTTTCAGTGAATTTGTAAGGTTTTAAATGCTAATTTCTAACTATAACGTGCCTGAAACCTATGGTTTTTCAGTGAATTTCAAGGTTTTTAAATGCTAATTCCTAACTATAACATGTCTGAAACCTATGGTTTTTCAGTGAATTTCAAAGGTTTTGTAAATGACAATTTTTAAATGTATTAATTGTTATATTTATTTTTTGATACTGATTTACTACATTTTTTTAAACTATTTATTTTTAGATATTTTATTTTTTAAATTACATTGTAATTACATTATACATTACATTACAAAATATACTTTCTCAGAATGAATTACTTTAGTTTAAATACTTTGCAAATAGGCAATAGACTTTTAAGTACAGTAGTTACAGTTGTTGCAATGGGCAACACAATTTCAAACACAATGCAACATTGAGCTCAATGTGAATTTCTAGTTAAATGCAATTAGTTACTTTATGGATTACTTTTCTAACCACAGGACTGGATCCTAGATTCAGTCCTGGGACATCTCCTGTAAACAGTTGAGTAAAAGCGTTTTGGTTACAGTAGTGATTTTTAAGGAATATTATTGTATTTTAAAAGTTGACACTTAGAAACTTTTTCACATAGAATCACCAATGTTATCCTATGGGAGGAAATTCACTTAGCAGGTAAGTAGTGTTATCGTTACTTTTTCTTACTCAGTGGTGGATCCTGGATCCAGCACTGGTGCATCTCCTGTAAACAGTTGAAAGAATGCGTTTAAGTCATACAGGCGATTTTTAAGGAATATTTGTAGTTTGTGAAAATCGACACTTGAAACTTTTCTGCTGAAAACCAGACAATGGATTCCTATGGAAGGAAATACAAGTTACTGGTAAATACGGTTAGAATTACTTTTCAGGGTCAGTGCTGGGCTAAAGATGCAGCACTGAGGTCTCTCCTGATAACAGGTGAGTAAATCGGAATTCGTAGTTCGGCTGATTTTAGAGGAATATTATAAAGTTCCAAAACTCCACACTTAGAAGAATTTCCAAGTGAAACCAGTCAATGTTAGCCTATGGAAGGAAATTCAAGTTACTGGTAAATACGGTTAGAATTACTTTTCAGGATCAGTACTGGGCTCAAAGATGCAGCACTGAGGTCTCTCTGATAACAGGTGAGTAAATCGGAATTACGTAGTTCTGCTGATTTTAGAGGAATATTTGTAATGTTTCAAAAATCGACACTTAGAAACTTTTCAGCAAAAAGCAGGCAATGATATCCTATGGAAGGAAATTCAAGTTACTGGTAAGTACGGTTAAAATTACTTTTCAGGATCAGTACTGGGCTCAAGATGCAGCACTGAGGTCTCTCCTGATAACAGGTGAGTAAATCGGAATTCGTAGTTCGGCTGATTTTAGAGGAATATTATAAAGTTCCAAAACTCCACACTTAGAAGAATTTCCAAGTGAAACCAGTCAATGTTAGCCTATGGAAGGAAATTCAAGTTACTGGTAAGTACGGTTAAAATTACTTTTCAGGATCAGTACTGGGCTCAAAGATGCAGCACTGAGGTCTCTCCTGATAACAGGTGAGTAAATCGGAATTCGTAGTTCGGCTGATTTTAGAGGAATATTTGCACAATGGTGAAGGAAGGGGTGGGGCCTGAGGTGACATGTGCTGCAAACACGCCCTGTGGAGCGTTTTAAGTTGGAGAATTAATTCCTCCTCAATCCCGAGGGTCCCTAGGGGCCAACTAGCCCACCAGATACCTCCAGTATGCGCCAGAGAGCTGCGTTGCAGAGAGGTGTTCAGAGGCCACGCCCCTTTTTGCACCTCTCTGCAAGCGCAGCTCTGTGGCGCTTTCTGGACGTACCTGGTGGGCTAGTTGGCCCAGGGACCCTCAGGATTGAGAGAGTTTAATTCCCCATCTTAAAAAAGAAACGCGCCACGAGGCCTGTTTGCACACATGTCACCTGAAGCCCGCCCCCTCCCTTCACCACTGTGCATGACGCCCGTGGTGCGTTTTAAGTTGAGGGATTAAGTCCCCTTGAATCCTGAGGTCCCTGGAGTCCAACTAGCCCACCATGTACCTCCAAGCGCCACAGAGCTGCGTTGCAAGAGGTGTAAAGGGGCATGGCCTCTGTACACCTCTCTGCACGCGCAGCCTGGCACTATACTGGAGATTCCTGGTGGGCTAGTTGGCCCAAGGACCCCCAGTATTCAGGGAGTGCCTCCCCTTCTTTAAGCAGCGCCAGGCGTGATTCTGCACAGACACACTGCTGCAGCGAGGCGGGGCCTCCCGGCCTGTGCGGTCTTTTTTTTTTTTGTATGGGAGGAGCTGCGTGGCCCCCCTTCCCTCGGCCACTTTTTGGCCCGGGGACCCCATCCCCGGGGCATGCCCTCTTTTTAAAAATTACAAAATCTTTGGAGGAGCTCACGTGGCCCCCCTCCTCCAGGCCGACCCCAAGGCCCGGGGACCCCATCCCCGGGCCGGCCTTGCCCCTTTTTTTTTTTTGTGGGGGAGGGGGCTCGTCGCCCCCTCCCGGGCCACTGTGGCCCGGGACCCATCCCGGGGCCCGGCCAGCCTCGTTGAGGGACCGTGGGGGGTCCCCCAGTCCCGCACATTCCCGCCGGCTCCCGGGATCCTGCGGAAGAGCCCCGGCGTTGCTTTTCCACCGCCGGGGGCTGCTGACATGCAGCTCCCCTTATGAGAAAAGCAATCTGCTTTGCTTCATTGAAGCGAGACAGATTTCCTGCTCTCGCTTCAATGAAGCAAAGCAAGTTTACAATGACGGGGCGGAGGCCGCGAGGCTCCGTCAGCTCCATTGCAAGCAGCCCCGTGTCCCGAGGAGTGAGGCACCCTGGGACACTGCAGGAGCCGGCCCAGAGGTGGCGGTCCCAGGAGCCACCACAGGGCTCCAGGAGGGGGCCGCGCGGCCCCCTTCCTTCAATTGCACAGCCCGGGGGAGGTGGTGGTCCCGGGGGCTTCGGGGATCGAGCACGAGACCCCCAGAATTTCTTACTAGGTGCCCCGGGGAGGTAGGCGGTTCCTGGGAGGCGCCTGGGAGGGCTGGAGTCCCCACACAGGTTATTAAAATTTTAAAAAGCCCGGGGGTGGCGGTCCCGGGGCTGCGGGAGAAGCGGAGAAGCCCCTCCGCGCACCATTTTTAATTTAAAGCCCCAGGAGGCGGCACATGGGTCACGCAGAGTGCGGTCATGCTGCGGGTGGGGCGCACTTGCTGCGTTTGACCTCTCCACTTAGCACTGCTCCACACTTCAGGAGGGCGGCTTTCCATTGGCTATGATGTTTTCCTGATGACGTTCGCGCCCCGGCCCCGTCCAACAACAGAACTCCTTAGATCCAAGCCGGAGCTCTTTCACTCTCTCTCACCGGAGAGTGAAACCAGGCCCCGCGCGGACACTTTCACAATACAGCAGCCGGGAATGCGCACTCGGTGCAAAAGCCACATTCCTTCCTCCTGGTTAATCAAATAAACGTCTCGCATGAAGAACAGGGGCCAGCTTCGATCGGTAGTGCTTAGCCGTTACAATGACTTTTTACTTTGCGATACCATTGCAATGCATGCATTACCACGCATGCGTTGTACATCACAAAGTCGATTACTACACATTTTTTAGAACGCATGGTCATTTACCACGCATGCCTTTGCAACGAATTTTGTTGTAAAGGTATGTATGGTAAGTGACCATGCGTTCTAAACTGTGAGGCCCGATCCATGTCGTTGTGCAAGGAAACAGAGGCTGTTCCATTTCCTCACAACGCGCCGTGCACCGCCCCTCCAGAGATGAGCGTGAAGCAGGAACCACGAGGAGGGAGGCAACCATGAGGAGTGAGGAGGTAAGGGGATTGGGCATGGGGTGGGGGTTTCTTTTCTAGGGTTTAGGGTAGTGCCAGTGGTGTTTGGGTGGTGTAGAGGAGCCGAGCCTTGGGAGCTGAGTGTTTTTGGGGTTTAGGGAGCCAGTGCAGTGGTGTTTGGGCCAGTGTAGGGAGTGCGTTGCTGGGGGTGGTGTTTTAGGGTTTGAGGTGTGGTGCACGTAGTGCAGGGAGTGGAGTGCTGGGGGGTGAGTGATTTTAGGGTTTGGGAAGTCAGTGCAGCTGGTGCATGGAGTAGTGTAGGGGTCGTGCTGGGGTAGCGTTGTGGGGTTTGAGGGTAGTGCAGTGGTGTTTGAGTAGTGTGAGGTCATGCTGGTGGTAGTGTTTTAGGGTTTAGGGTAGTGCAGTGGTGTTTGGTGGTGTAGGGGGTCGATGCTAGGGTAGTGTTTCAGGGTTTAGGAGTAGTGCCATGGTGTTTGGGTAGTGTAGGAGGTCGTGCTGGAGGTAGTTTTAGGGTTTGAGGTGTAGTGCAGTGGTGTTTGGGTAGTGTAGAGGAGTCGTGCTGGGGTAGTGTTTTAGGGTTTAGGGTAGTGCAGTGGTGTTTCGTGTAGTGTAGGGGTTGTGCTGGGGCTAATGTTTTAGGGTTTATGTTAGTGCAGTGGTGTTTGAGGTAGTGAAGGGGGTCATGCTGTGGGTAGTGTTTTAGGGTTTAGGAGTAGTGCAGTGAGTGTTTGTGCAGTGTAGGGGCATCAGTGTTTTAGGGTATAGGTGTAGTGCAGTGGTGTTTGGGTAGTGTAGAGGAGGTCATGCTGGGGAGTATTTTGGGGTTTAGTGTAGTGCAGTGGTGTTTGGGTAGTGTAGTGAGTCGTGCTGGGGGGTGGTGTTTTACAGGAGTTTAGGGTAGTGCGGTGGTGTTTGGGTGAGTGTGGGAGTCGATGCTGGTGGTAGTGTTGCAGGGTTTAGGAGTAGTGCAGTGGTGTTTGGGTAGGTGGAGGGTAGCTATTCTAGGGTTTAGGGTGGTGCTGCCGAATCCAGCCACAATATCCGTGGACAAGGGGATCCTGACTCTTTGGGCACGCTCCGTCAGTTGAATAATTTGGGTCAAGGGCCCTACCCGTCCAAGACCTATCAATTGCTTTCTTGGGATCCCTCATATATTTGGAGAGAAAAAGGTGCATAGTTTCTCATCAATTTCAGGCGTGTGTGCCACCCAGCCCCTTCAGTAAAGGCCTGGGGCATTCTCCCTCATCCTATTCCCTGGCCTCCCTTTCAAGGGGTTGATGGATTTTCCCCCACCACATGCTCTGCCACTTTGGCGTCAGGTGTCCACTCTGCCGACCTAGGATGGTAAATTTGGTGTAGGCTCGGGCATGTCCAGTGGACCCCGTCCCCAACCAGGGGACTGAGAGGAGTGGTCGGACTCTGGACACCAGGGGCGCCCGAGTCCTTATCCTCATCGGAGGAGAAATGCGTCCTCCAATACACCCTCTCCCTCCTAAGGAAACCCGCCGTCGGGGTCTACAATAGTGGTGACAGTGTCGCAATTTTCTCCGGGCCCCTCCCTCCTCCCGGCCCAGGAATTGCATGTTTTAAGCGTTCGATGCACTCTTGAGGGCGAAGGTCTCCGTAAGTTTATCAAATCCTAACAAGTGCCCGCGTTATGTGCGCGTCCCTTTTTATTCCCCATCACGGGAGAATGCTGCGACCATACACCACCAGATCTGGGTCGCTGAACACCCCAGGAGGATGCTTTTGAGCCAGCTTATCAGCCTGCAGTCCCTAAGAGGAGCCAGCGCCCTAGAAATAGCCAGAGAGAGCGACTTGGTCCACTGCTGGAGGGAGAAGTTGGGGGGCCATTCCTCCCTACCAAGGAGGTAGGAGGAGGAGTAAAAATGGTCTTCTGGAGAAGACATGATAGCAGAAAGTGTGAGAGCACAGAACAAATGCCCTTAAAATCCTTAAGACAGCCCCCTGCTTCCCGGTGCTCCAACAGCTGGGCTTTCCCCGAAGCTGTTATAAGAATAGACTGAGGCGCAACACAAATTACCACCACCAGGTGGCACTGGTCACCAACGGGGCCGTGTGGGAAATCACCCGCAGTAGGTGTCAAAATTAGGCGAGGTTGGTCGGGAGATCAAGTGGACGCACTAAGAGGAGTGACAGGATTCCCAAGCGTAAAGACCAGCGGGAGCGCTTGGTGGAGCTGCCTCGCTCCAGACCAGGCCCCAGCGCCCTGACAGGATCTCACCGCATGCAGAGCACACAGCCCGGAGAAACTGCGCAGGGAATATGAAGCAATACCAAGGCAATAATGCTAATAACGTGCACAAGAAACCGCTATACAAACAGCAGCAGCGTCAGATTAAGCCAAGAATGTAAGGAATGCGCCTAACTTGACGAGCAGTGAAAAAGAGGAAGCGGAAGGACGTCACGATATTATATCACACGATGGACTGTGATATGATTGGACTATAGTTGCCTTGGAGACTACCCCCTAATGGTTCATGGGTTGTGTAGTCTTTTTGTTTAGTGATTGTTGTGTTACGTTTTCTTTGAGCTGCTATGCAAGCCAAGAGTATGAGAAAGATATGCATCAATCCTCGCCTCCGTCCTGCCATGGGAATTCATTAAACTTTATTTGATCTGATTTAGAAACATAGATCATAAAAGTGTACATAAAAACAGTAAATCCTCTTTCCTAATACAATACAGTGAGAATTAATTAAAACCAGTAGGTAGAAACGGGTGTTTCAAAGCCCGGTTCAGAGCAACTTCAGGTTAACAGAATCGTAAAGTTCAATGTTTCGCAAGATCAATCTCATGTACTTCGTGCAAAATACGCAATAAGGGTCAAGTAAGATGTAACGCTCCAATACCTGACCAGTTTGCCTATACAAACTGCAGAAAAACTAAAAATAAAAGTGTTTTGCACACTTCTGTCATTGGGCCTATATGGGGCCACATCTGGGTGATATTTGTGCTACATTTGGGCTCTTTTTTCTCTGGTGGCCATCTTGGGAGACTTATTTGTTATGAAGTTTCCTAATTTTGTTATTTACTGCAGTCTCCTCAGTAGGAAATGCTTTCAGTTTTACTTTGATTCCATCAAGAAGGCATTCAGATGTGTCACACATTTGCCATAAATTCAGAATGTTAGCACTCTAGTTGTTCATTAGATCACTATAGTAAAGCTACTGCTCACCAGGGAGTTAACTGGAAGTCTACTGCTGGTATTGAAAGTGATTGTTTCAGTCTGCATGTCAGAATTTTCTAATGAAATAGAAAAGGATTTGAGATCTCACTTAAAACATGCCTAAATTTTCTTTCTGCAGCACTAACCATAATTTCTATGGCAAAATGAACCCCCTCATTTGTTCCTTTTAAATTAAATGTTTTAAGAGTTACCAGTTTATTCCAATCAAGATGGCTTCAGGTGTGCCATACTTTTGTCATAAGTAAGACTGTTAGCTCTCTAGGTTGTTCTTTAGAACACTCTGGGAAGCTGCAGTAGAACACAAAGGCGCATCAACTGACAGGCTGCTCCTGTTGAAATATAACAGGAAGATATTTGAGATCACACTTGAAACATGTCCTAATTTTTCTTTCTACAGCACTAACCATAATTTCTATGACAAAATGAACCCCATCATTTGTTCCTTTTAAATTAAATGTTTTAAGTGTTACCAGTATATTCCAATCAAGATGGCTTCAGGTGTGCCATACTTTGTCATAAGTAAGACTGTTAGCACTCTAGTTGTTCTTTAGAACACTCTGGGAAGCTGCAGTAGAACACAAAGGAATCAACTGACAGTCTCTGCCCTTGTTGGATGTACATGTTTTACTGAGAATGTCAGACTTCATTCTCACATGACTGAGAAAGATAATGGGAATTTACAGAAAATATGCTCTCATTTCGCTTCTGGAGCACCTTCCAAAACTGCATGGGACAAACATGTTAAAATAGTTTTCTCTCAAACATGATTCATGATATCCCAGCAGAAAGGTTTTCTCAGAGGTAAAATCACCTTAGAACACACCACAATTCCTGAAATTAGTATGGTACCATCAACAAATGAATTCTAATGTAACTAAAGTCTGTTATCACCCTTTATAGTTCTCCTTTTGGTAACCCTCAAAATCTTCGATTCACTACAATGCATTTCAATGGGGTACTATCATTTATATTGGTCCCAAGATGGCTGCCCTTAATTCAGGATGAAGTGCTGACAGCCAATCCAGATCTCACGATGACATGTGTGGTTAGGCTCCGCCCAGAGTATATATGTGTTTTCTCTTTTCAAATTTCTCAGGAACTACTGAACGGATTTACACCATTTAACAAAAGGCATGACTCTGAACCAAGGGCTCACCTTTTTGCCAAATTTGGTGTAATTCCGTTCAGCAGTCCAGAGCTGCAGCTGCGACTAAAGGTTCCTATGGAAAATTGCATGGGGAAACACGTTTTGGGAACCCCTTTTCTCGGGCCCCCTTGACGAATCACGCCGAGACTTTCAGGATAGGGCGGACCGGAGCACCCCACAAGTTTTGAAAATTTTGCGAAGATTCATCAACCGGCCAAAGTTATTGGAAATAGAATGTTGGGAATTTCCTATGGAAAATAGGTCTAACTATAACTACCTACTGGCGACCGCAGTAGGTAATATATATTCCCCCCCTTACTTTATTTTCACTGCCATGAAGACAAAGGTTAAATTGACGATATAGTTAGGAGTTGGAATTATATATCTTACCTTAAATAAAAAAATAATAAAATTGAAATTCACTGACAAGCTACCAAAGGTTAAAGTGATGTTATAATTGGGTGAAAGTGACAGTTTAAACATTTAAAGATTCTGTTTCAAACTAACAACCTCTCTCAAATTTACCAGTTATCTCCAGTAACTATAACTTGTGCCCCTAAAATAACGATCATTCGCACCCCCTTCATTCAGTATTGTCATCAATTATGTCATTTCAGATGTTAAAGTCATGTTTTCACCTAAATATTACGTCACTTTAAACTTTGTTTTTCAGTGAATTTCTAAGATTTTCTTTAATGTGAAGTAAGATGTCCATCACCATGAGGCGTACGTGGGGTTTGGCGCAGGGCCTGGCCTTTGGCCAGGCATTGTGCCCAACCCCCATCGGAGCATGCATGACTGACTGTGTGTGGCTATTGTTTGTTATAAAATCACCAATGTGTGCCAAATTGACACATTACTGCAATGTTTTAAAAAGTGATTGTTTTCAAAAATGTTTTCATAAAAGTTTGTTAAAATTTTGTTAAACTTTTTTTACAACATCCTATTAAAAAAGTCTCTTTTTACAACATCTTTCAGGCCACAAAATGAACAGATGGGGCTCTGCATTCCTGTTGAAAAGCATAGAACTCCAGGTTGGAGTGCTTCAAAGAATCTTGTTAGCTCTCTGGTGTCATCGATTTAATGACTTGCATTCATTTTAATGTTGCTGGGGCTGATGCACTTACTGCAGCACCCCACAGCCTTAAAAGGGAGTTATTAGTGGAGCCCCTATCCCTTTTTTGGGGTACCACCAGGAACAAAAATAACTATCCTAAAGCCTTCGCAGAGGCAATATAGGGCACTCTCTCCCAGCAGAACCAGTAAATATAGAAAAATGAGCGGCTGCTCTGCTCATTTCATATGCACTGCTATGACCTGAGGACATCACTTTTTATTTTTAAGGCAGTGAGGTGGGCTCACTCTTGAGCTGCCATGTTTTTTAAAATGTAAATATAGGCAAGGTGTGGGAAACCCACTGCTGTGCAGCCATTGGGGCTGCGGGT
The DNA here is from genome assembly GCA_963921515.1 of Calotriton arnoldi. Classification (NCBI taxonomy): domain Eukaryota; kingdom Metazoa; phylum Chordata; class Amphibia; order Caudata; family Salamandridae; genus Calotriton; species Calotriton arnoldi. Next base: position 8,427 of record CAWUFW010028153.1, on the reverse strand, counting down.
GGAGGCCATGGCCCCATTGGCCCTGCCAGCACTCTTTTGGTGCTGGCGGGCCGACGCTTCTCTTGTTTGCTCTCCAAGCAAGAGCAGCTTTTCTGCTGCTCCAACCAGGGGAACAAACCTCTGCTCCCCTGCCACCCGCCAGAGCGTGGGCAGGGGAAAATGCAGTTTGATCCTGCCCGGTGGGAGTTTTTCTGCTGCCACCGGGTGAGATCAGAGCAGTCACCCTGCCCCGCGCTCTGGCAGGCAGGGAGCTAACAGAGGCTCGGGTGCTGGGGTCAGTGCCCCAGAAGGACCCTGTCGGATGGTGTCCTTGGGGCTGAAAGTGGCTTTCCGGGGGGCCCAGATCCCCCTCTCCTTATAAAACTGCATGCAAGCCCTGGAAAGCAGTCCCCGAGTTCAATATCTGCTCAGGGAGGGTCGCTCACCCCTCTCCAATTCTATGAGTGCTGTGGACCCCTGAGGATGTGGTCACTGTGGCCAAAATTGAGCTCAAGGATGGAGGCCCCATGACCCCTCCCTTCTAGAACTGCAGCGGACCCAGAGATGGGGTCCCGGGGCCACTCGGCTCGGGGATGGGGCCCCACTACCTTCCGAAAATGATAGATTGACCCCTAGGGGCCTGAACCACCCACATATCATTTTTTTTTTAAATGGTTGCCACTGTTGTTTTTACTGCAATCACATGGCGACAAAAGATGCTTTAATTTTTTTAAGCTTATCGCCTTCCCTTTGGGACCATTTCACGAGGGATGGGGGACATATCCTAACCTACCCCTTATATTATTGTTTAAAAACCTTTTCAGCACAGGGGACCACACTCGCGTCCTGTAATGGCTGCTGCAACATTTATTTTCATGAGCTGCAGCCAGCCTTTCAGCTACGCTCTTAGAAAGCCCTCTCCAGCCAATCAGTAGGCTTACATTTTTAGATTTCAGCCCAACGGTCCAGGTATACAAAGTTTTCAAACCTTAATTTCTCAAAAAACTACTCAGCTAATTTACACCAAATCCTAAAAAAGCGCACTTTCTAGACTTAAACTTAGACTTCTGGCTTTCTGCTAAATTTGGTGTAATTCCACTGCCGTCATTTGGCTGTAGCGCTTTTCAAAATTCCGGCAGGAGAAAATTGCATTTTGAGATCTCCCCTCCTTTTTCTAAACCTTGCTTGACAGATCATGCCGAAACTTTCCAGGTAGGAGCTCGGGTAAAAGAGCACTTTTTGGAAAGAGTTTTGGTAGATTTGTCAAAACATCGGCCAAGTTATTAGCAAACCAAAAGCCATTTTTGTAGGGGTCATATAACCACCATCCATATTTCTATTTTAGTTTCTTAAAGCCTCACATTTCACAACTGCTAGGAGCCCAGATGCCAGACTGAACTTTGCTCGCATCTTCTGCACTACTTGCTCGTATGCATCCATCTATTTTATGTGAGCTCTTGTTTGCAGCCACTGATCATTTTCATATAGGAAGAAATATGTTGCTGTTGTGTGTTTAAACCAAGCGACTGCGGTATTACCTTTACGATCATTGGAATCACTTGAGTTTGTATGTGCTTTAGGTATAACCATATGTACTTATTCCATGCCAGTCCAAAATAAATGTGGCCCCAACCCCACTTTATGGACTGCAGCTTTAACTTATACATGTACGTTCAGTCATTTTTTTACTACAGTGCAAAGGTCCAATTTTATTTTCTGACCACACCAGAGCTAAAATGTTTAATGCCAGACATATGTCGTGTTGGCTGAGATCCCTTGCTGCCAGGTTTTGGGTAAATACTATTCAAAATTAACAGATGCCTGTAAAATATACATGCTTTGCAAATGGGAAAAGTGTGATACGCTTTCTGACTGCTGTGGTGGAGCAGCTAGTGTTGTTCCTCATCTTGTTTCCTAGTATTTGCTGCATTTTCCTGTATTTTCCATTTTAAATAGAAGGAGACTGAAAATTGGCCTGTGATTGAGTGAGGGGGTTAGGGGTGAGTCTTGTGGTTTTCCAGGAGAATGTAACCCTCACCTGCTTCATACGTTTAGCCAATAGTCTTTGAACATTGTGGTCCACATGATTTTAGAGAGTAGAAATGCTCAGTTGAATCTTGTTGATAAGAGAGCTGAAGGGACTCCACTGGTATTAGTTTTGATTAATGGACTGATAGTATTGATTAACTGATGTTGTCTAAAGACATCCTTACCCCCTCTGCTTGCAGAGGTCAAAGGTAAAAATGATGGAGGACAAGTGAAGGCAGCGGGATTGGGGGCGGATATTTGGCTCATTCTATGGGGTTTCTTTTACCCTTCTCTCCATTTTTCCTTATTTTCATGTTTAACGAAAGATGAGAGGCTTTCAAACTGTTGAGATGTTCAGTTGGTGTATTTTTCAAGCTTTCTGGACTGATTACTATATTACCCTCCAGTTGATTTGTTGCCTCAGCTATACAGGCAGGGGTATTATTTCCTCTCTGCCTTTTTTCACCTTTCTTTGCCCTGCAGTAAGCCCTCCGGTGCATCTTGCAATAGTGACATGTTCACTCCAGGTTCATTGCCCTTCTTTTCATGTTGAAAAACTATGGTGTACATTTCCGTGGCTGACCCAGGTTCTGCTTTTTAATTCTTGTGGTGACTATTTCATCTATTATTTTGATTATGTGGCAGTAGTGAGCCCATATGCATTCTTCTAGGTTGTCAATGCTTGTTGGTCTAGTTTGGAAATTGCTGTAATTATTATGGGACTGGACTTTGAGTTGTCTAACCCAAACCAGTTTAGTGGTGCCAGTGTGCAGACAGTGAGTGGGTGGTAAACCTGCGATTCATCTAACCAAATTTGATGGTCAACTTTGAGATTACTAACTTTAGTTATGAGCAGTGATGAGAAATTAGATCAAAAGAGTATGTTCCAGTCTTTCTGTTACTGTTATTGTTTATGGGCACTTGTATGATGTAAAAGGCATTAGAATGTCATTTGATAGTTTGGTAATACCTTAGGAGGTTCTCTTTCCTAAATATGTAAACTCCTCACTTATTTTTGGGAAACCGTGCACCCGTAGTCTTAAATTCCATGTTATAAATATTTTTCTAAGCCAATGTCTCTGGGTCAAGCATCCAGGTCAGAGAATCTCATACAAGGAGGCTTTGTATATTGTATGTGGATATAGAGTGCAAATGATGTGTTTGTCTCTTTCTGGCATCACAAGCTACTCTTGCCAAAGGGTCTGTTCACGTTGTGCATGGCAATCCTAAGTGAATGCCATCACTAACTGCCTCGTCTCTCGGTATCTATGTTTTTCGGATCAGTTTATACCATCTGGGTGCCAGTCATTCATTGTGAGGGTTTGGTGCATCGGAATCATGTTTCCTGTGAAAGGCTGTGATATGGGAAACAGTTGGAACAACGTGGAGGCAGAGCCACGCGCGTGTTCCGACAAACGCAAAGCGCTACCCACGATTGCCTTAACCAATGCATATGCCTAAACCATGCATATGCGTGATTAAGGCAGTCTGCGGTCTAGCTGCTGCTGGGCAGAAGCATGAAGGATCGGGAGAGTTCGACGGTGATGTAAGTGGGGCTGGGGCCAGGTTTTAGGGAGTAGTTTGTAGGGGTTGAGCGGAGTAATTTTAGGGACTGGGGGGTCTGGGTGGCTTTCAGGGATGGAGGGTCAGGGGTAGTTATTGGGGCTTGGGGAGGGCGTGGTAGGTTTTTAGGGTTCGGGGGGTTAGGTTGTTTTTTAATTAGGGGTAAAGGGTTTTAGACCTCAGGGGAGGGAATGGGTGAGTGTTATATTCCATATGGGTACCCTATATGACGCATGAGCTAACATTGCAACCTTTCACCTATCATCCTTTGGCATTACATACTCATTCACAAAAATCTTTATTTCGAGTTTTATAATACCATAAAGATACAAACCTATAATTCCTTATCTAGTGCTAACGAAATAGAATTTGTTTTACAAGAAAAGAAAAAAAATTCCATACCACCAGATTCTAAGAGTCAAATTTTCAAAAATACAGTCTTATAAACACGAAAGAGATCAACAAGGAACATAACACTATTTAAGATCACTGTTAAAAATAGCTGAGGATAAAAACTAAAGTGCAAGATGCATTTGTTTAAATGACAATTGTCCAGTTGTTATTCTGTAGCAAACCCAACAACTCTATATAGTTCATTGGGGACCCTTTGCCCCTTATACATTAAAGATAAGAATAATAAAACACATTAAAAATACTTAAAACCAGATTTTGTGGACATTATCTAAGGAAAGCAGAAACACCCTCAGATCATAATATTTTCCTACGGTTGGATCACTTAACACTTGAGGGGTAGTCAAGTAGCCTCCGCCTAATAGCCCAAAACTGGCCAAGACATTCAGCGACTGCACGCACAAATAGTAATCTCAGTATCTGATTTTAAGATACGTAGGGCTTCATAGTGATTGTGGGTCCCCAACTGTCTACATACAGGAGCCAAGCAGTTTCCTTCTTGGTCTTGCATACGCAGGACATGCAAAAAATACACTGGCCAACGGTTTCGTTTGGATTTAGGCAACGGAAGGACAGCCCTTAGGCTGGCTGTTATTGTTCTGCCAAGAGAATTGATAAAAGCATTAATAGGTAGACAGCCGATATCTAAACTGGCTATACAGTTTCCTGTCCCCAGGCTCCATAATAATAACATCGAAGTAACTCTCAAGACATTTTAACAGGATTTTATTATCTAAAAAGCATCAGCTAGAGTTTCCATGACGGATTTTCCAAATAATTAATCTGCTCTACCCATGACCAATATTGGAGTTTTATTTGGTCAGCTTTGTATGCAGGGGCTGGGGACCAACAAACTCATTTAGAGACCAATTGCTGCCCGGGTGGTATTCACATATTTTGATCCACCCGATTTTTTTATTTCTGCTCCTAGGGCAGAAACGTCATTAAAAGCAGCAGCGTAAAGGCCAAATCAGGGTAGTAGCCAGTCTGTACCAAAAGAGCAATGTGGACGCCCAGATCTCGCTTGGTCATTAATTGACCTAACTCCCAGGTCCATTTTCAAGGGAGAGAGAGGGGGTGCTCGAGAGGAGAGATGCCAGGCTCCCTGGGGAGACTTGTTTTCCACAGTAGTTAGCTTGCTTGCGTCTACTACACCCACAATTCTGCCCCATAAAAAGAACACTACTCACTACCTTAGCGCTATAGAGTTTGAGGAACTGGAGCTACAGGCTTGGTGTATGATAGAGCAAATCTCCTGCCGCAAGGCCCCGGTTGGCTGATGAACATTTCAGGGTCGCCTTATCCCAAATGATTATTCCATGTCATACTATCTGATAGCTTTATACCCAAATACTCAAAGGAACTAACCCTCTCCAATGGAGACATTATCCAGAAACCAAATTCCGTTTAAAGGTTCTGCGGGGATTCCAGCATCATCAGCTTGGTTTTTAGCAGTGTTGATAACCAAACCCCTCACTTATCGCAAAAATCCTTAAATTGATCCAAAGCTTTTGGAGGCCCATGGGAGTTTTAGATACCAAAAGGAGTATCGTCGGCAAACAGCAATGTTGCAATTTTCTGGTTCGCCAAGGAGGGAGCATCAGCCGGATCGGAACATAACAGAGTCCAGCGAATTTGGTTAACATAAAGGGGAAAAAAGGGTAGGGGCCAAAACACACCCTTGGCGTACCCCGCCGGATCTTAATCGGGTCAGTGAGTTGCCCCTGGTTTTCCCACACTCACACGAGCAAAGTTATCGTCGTGTAGCCTAACCAGCAGTTCTAAGATTCCCAGCTGGCATTCCCATGTTCATAAGCACCTGCCAAAAGTAAATCCCCGCCAGGGACTGGGTCGAAAGCTGTTTTAAGGTCTATGCAGGCTGAGATATAAACTACACTTTTGCTTTAACCACCTTCCAATACAGCATGGCGAGGCCAAACGCCTGATCGATAGTGCTGGTCTTCTGCCGGAAGCCCGCCTGTAGTGGAGAGAGGATGTTATTCTCATTCATCCAGGTCTGGATTTTAGATAGGAAGCGATCGGCAGAGAGAAGACCTTTTGGGCACAGTCTATCAAACTTATTGGGCGGTGGTTGGCGAGGCCTGGACCTGTCCCCTTTTTTAAAAATTGGGATCGCTTCGGCCCCCTTCCCACACGAGTCAGGGATGCTTCCTCCTCCCGACAATATCATTGGCCAAATTCTCATGAAAGTAGGTTGTCCCAGTTTGCCCTATCAGCACTGAAAGAAGATCACCCGGGGATGCCATCCGGGCTAGGGGCTTTGCAGGAATAATGGCATCTGGGGAACTCATGATCTCTTCCCTAGTGAATACAATGGTACGTGCCGGAGCACCCAAATACGTCGGGCGTCTGGAGTCTATCCAGTGATGTTGCCAATGGAATATAGCTCACTAAAGTGTTTGGAGGCCATTCTATTGCCGGAGCCTTGTTAGCCAGGGGAGGGTGCACTCAAAATTGGTTTTTGCCACAGCGGCCAAAATTGTCGAGAATCAGGGTGTCCGATAGCTTGCACTCTCTAGATCTTCCCATCTCCTTTCATCCCATTGTTTTTTGGCTTTACCCTGTACCTGTTTATAATCCCTTCTGGTGTTGCCGGATACTAATAGGATCCCTATTTTTGATAGCTACTGTCAATCTCGGTCTACGCTGCCCTACATTCTTTATTAAACCATGGGTTAGTTCCCGGGGGATTTCCCTGCGAAGATCTAATCTTACTAATAGGAATGTAAAAAAGCAGGCCAATTGATCAAAAATTCCCTATGGAGAATACTACAGGTATTCTGAGAGCGGATCCTTACTCGCTGTTTCTAGAACTGCTAAATGCTCAACTGAGAACTTCTTTAATCTTTTGAGTTTTACCTTTGTCTGCCAATACCGTGGGCCATTTAAGCTGACACGTATCATTTGTGACCAATGTAGCTCCCTTGTACTTAGTGGATCATAATGGTCCTTCCCAAGGCTCCCCATAGATGACTAATGGATAAATGTAAAGAGTTGTGATCGCTGTCACAAGGCGGAGCTGTATCATGCTGAAGGTGCGGGATTAGTCACTAGTAGGTAATCAATCCGACTTGACCCTTTTTGTTCCAATAAAGGTCATACCACCGCCCCTATCTGATTAGTTCACTTACATTAGTGGCCCTCAACCTATGTTCTGAGTTCATTGCATTCCAATTGGAGGGTGACTTGTGACCATTTTAATTGGGGTAATTCCAAGGGTACCCTCCAGGCTTTATTCTCCTCAGTCAAATCCAATGGACTCAGCCCCAGTCAAGTGGTTCAAATGTAATATTAAAATCGCCACCGATTATTAGTGGATGGCTAACATTTCTGCCTCCCAATAAATTATCCAAGACATTAAAGTCAACGAGCTACCACCTCTAGTACTCCTAGCAACATTATAAATGCCAACAATTTGACCTTTTCCATTATCAAAGCCTAATCCCAAAATATCTGGGCTGTTAGTGACCAACTCTTTTGTTTTTCACAATTCCAGTGTAAAGGTTTACTAAAATAGGCAACCCTGAAGCCCGACCCTGCTTGGCAGTACTGCTGGCCTAAAAAGATCTTAAACCCAGGTATATGTGTAGACATCTGACACCAGGTTTCTGGAACAAGCATATTTCTTGACGGAGACCAAATCCAGCCAATACGAGCATTTGGCCTACTTATACCTGCCAAGTTCACTGCAGTAAATATTCATCAATTCCACATTGTCTTCTTGTGAGAGGGCCGGAGAGGGGGAGGTGGAGCTTTCAGTATAGGCACATCTTAGCTCACGAGTCCCTGCATGACTGGTCCACTATCACAGAGTGCTAACCACTCAATGCCAGTGAGGAATTGGGATCTTGAGACTCTGCTAGAGGACTACGCATACCTCTTGCTCGGTCGGGCACCACATGATTAAGATAAAGAGGATCAACAAGGGTCGTATGATCTTTACTATTATTCTTGTCATCTAGAGAATTTTGGGGTGAGTCAATCGATTTGAGAGTGTTGGGAGAGACACAGGACATTTCAAGTCATTATCTAGACCGAGTTTAGGGAGAACTGTCAGTCTCAATCTAATCTTTGTTTATTTGCTTGTAGGAATAAGATCTAGCTTCCAGGGCAATTAGATCATGCACAAAGTGATTGAAGCTAGAATTAACTCTATTGCATCCACTGGACTATGGTGGATGCACCTTTGGCGTGGATAATGTCCTCTCTAATTATTGATCTGCACCCCTAGTATGTCTCAGCCAATGTATGGCTTTGTTTTTAAAACTTCCCACTCTTGTATCTAAGACAGTTAGAATGACAACCTTGGGGACATTAGTCAAAAATTAATTATTGATGACAAGTGTCTAACGTATGGTGGATACCTGGGATGATTTACAATGTGGGCACTAGCCATGAGTCCGGGAAGCTAGCAGTGATAAGCCA
>CAWUFW010028152.1:0-23189 GCA_963921515.1 Calotriton arnoldi | reverse complement strand
ATTTTTAAGTCGCGTTAAGTATGCCTTAACGCAGGAATTTAACGTCTGTTAAATTCCTGACTAAGGCATACTTAACATGGGGGGTGGATTCTGTGGCTAAGACCACAGGCCCTATCATCTAGGATATCGCCGTTTTCCACCATGGAAAACGGCGATATCCACGCTATCTCTGGAATTTTATCGCCTTGGCGATGCGCGTTGTTGATAACGCGCTAACCGGGCGATAAATTACAGAGATAGCCGGCGATAAATATGCATGCGCTAAGCGCGCTTTGCGATATTTATCGCCGGGCCTTGTTAATATGCCCCTTGGATTTTTAAGATATGTATATTAGGGCCATGCACCTAGAGAGATGTGTACCGCGAAAATTTCTCTTGAAGTAGTGGAAGCAAAGGACCGAAAAATCATGCATGAACTGTGAGACAAGGGCAACATGCTATCTTGTGCCCTGGAAACAAATGATTACTAGTAATGCACCGATCAATAATCCATAGCGTCAAGGTGACTGGAAAAAGTGTGATTGCAGTCCCATGAACGTGTGAAAAAATGATAAATATAAGGGCAGATATACCTACAAAGGTAATGCACTATTGTATCCAAACAATTGCGGCGTATTTGGTAGAAATCCAAATATACACCCATATAACTATACAATCAATTTCTAAAATAAAGGAATTGAGTGAGTATAACGTATATTTTGGTGTAAGATACTAGTATAGTAATAATTCAGAAGCCCCTTACTAGTGCTGCTTCATTAATACGATGCGAGAGTAAACCACAAGTAGGAATCAATGCCTGTCCGGAGAGGAATTACAATGATCAAACAAATCTAGCATGAGAGCAATTTGAAAAAAATAGCTCCTCCAATTATTTAGAGCTTCTTTTCGGCAAAAGAGAATTCCTTTATTTTAGAAATTGATCATATTGTTATACGATTGTCGATCTGGATTATTGATCGTTGCGTTACTAGTAATCTTTTGTTTCCAGGGCACAAGATAGCATGTTGCCCTTGTCTCCAAGTTCATGCATGATTTTTCGGTCCTTTGCTTCCACTACTTCAAGAGAATTCTTCGCAGTAGACATCTCTCTAGGTGCATGGCCCTAATATACATATCTTAAAAATCCAAATGGTTTCTTCATTCTCCTAATTCTCATTCCCATTCCTTCCTTTTCTCTCCATGTTTATTTTAGGTGCTTCAACTTCATATGATGCTCATGAACAGGCACTAATTGTGTTGAAAAAGCCTCTTGTTTGCTTAATTACATATTGTTGAAAAATCAGGTGCTTCATGTAATATATCAATTGATAACATACCAGGCAACTGATCCTCAGTCCTGATGATGATCCCATATTTTTACGGGATTGAAACGTCGACGACATACACTCTGACCTGTTACACTATGCTTTGTAATATTTTTGTTTTGGGTGTAGTAGTAGTTTGCTTTTAATAAGAAGTGACCTAAAGGTGTTATATTAATGTTGGTCACTGTTTGCTTGCCTGTATATGTCTATATGTTTTTTGTTGTCAGTTTTTAACATCTGGCTTTTCTGTGCATTATTGTTTTTTTGCTCATTGTTTATTACAGTTCATTGGTTTTTTGCTCTCTTGGTCTTTAGTTTTTGAAATTATTTCGGCTGGGGTGGTTCAAATTTTTGTTCGAGTTGTAGTAATAAAATTGAAAACTTTGATCATTGAATCTGTTTATGGAACTGATTTTTGTATCCAGAACGACTGTAATTCATTTTTCGGTCGAGCCTCGAGTAGCGCGCAAGCGCTGCTTAGAGGCGAAGACTTTTAGTAAGTGAGTTTTGAAAGCAGTCCCAAAAACGCTCGTGCGTCGTGGCTGGCCTTTTAGAGATGGGTACGCGCGGCAAACATGTGTTTCCAATTATCGTGCCCAGACGCGGGCGCGATAATTGTAAACACATGCCGGCAAAAGGCCATGACGCACGAGCGTCTGGTCAGCTGAGCAGGCTGCCGCGCTCGCCCTCGCCCCCCTCTTTTTTTGTTTCTGCCGTCCTCACATTTTCCCCAGCTCTCTTTAATGTCTGTGTCTTTGACTGAAAACAATTGACTTGTTTATTTGTTTCCCCACGCACGGCAGTGGAGGGCTGTCAGCGCGCGGACGGAAGCAGGTCTGTCTGTCTCCTTGCATTGCTGGGAGGTTGCATGCCTGCTGGGCTACGTCTGTTGTCTTCGGTTCCATGGGTAAGAGCCAGCAGGGGTGGATGTGTGCTGCTACCCTGGCCAGCCGCGCCCACCTCTAAGTTCAGCAGCTCTCCTTAGTGAGGGGTCGTTCTGACACTTTGACCCCGGAGCTGATGCTCTAGGGACTGCGCCGGTGGCAGGCTGCTGCCAGCAGTGTGGCGTGCTCTCACTGCCCTGCGCCTTGGCAGAATTCCCTGCGCTTCCAGGCGCCTGCAGCCCACTTGCTGCTGCTCCACACAGTGTGCTGCGGGCATACGGGATCTCCGAAGTTGGAGTGAATCACTCAGCGAGGGCAGCTGACTCCCCCCTCGCCAATGGGAGAAGCCGTGATGTAAGTGTTCGGCGGCGGCTGCTGGATGTGAATCGCCCTGCTGTGGGGTCTGGCTCCTGTAGTACAGCATGGAGGGGCTGCCGCGGGAGGACTGAGGGGAGCCGCGGGACCCGCTGCCATGGACGAGTCCAGCATCCTGAGGAGACGGGGGCTGCAGGTAAGGGCGACTGTTTACTGCATGTTACCGGCTTAGCGCGCCGCCACTAGGCGCTTGAGAAAGCGCTACTTCCCTTGAATGAAAATGCAAAATCCACCGTGCTCTTCGTGTTCTACAGGTATGTCTTTGTGCGGGATGCTTCCTCCTAACTCTACATATATGTGCATTTCATGCTTCCAGAAAAAAATGAACCCACCTCAATCGTTAAAAAGTGCTGCAGTGCTGTGTTCTTTCCACCGTCACACTGCTCATTTGAAGTTATTAAAATGGTTATAAAGGGGGTGTTCACGGGACGTGCGTGAAACACAGACTGCACGGAGTTTCACTGCCTGCTCCTTGGATATAAACAGAGCTGGTCTCCTGCATCTGTTGCCTCCAGAGGGGCTGCAGCTCTTAGGGTTAGTTTGGAGTTTGTCCTCCCAGGCATCGGTGCCTGCTACGTTTCTACAGCGTGCACTGGTGATGTGCTTCACCGCACCCCTCTCACTCGGCAGGCACTACATGTTGTCTGCGTGAGAGATTGTTGAATGAAGCATCTAAAAATCTACCAGCAGAGTAATCCTCACAACACATCAGCAGGTTTCCCGCCCAGCCCGTGGTACGTTTCCATAGCACTATATTACACGTTGTATATTGCTGCTTTCTCCAAAGTTTCAGTATGCTTATTGGACACCAGGATAGCAGCCCTTTAATCCACTTCATTTTAATTCGATATCTCTTACCAAATCCTTCATTTACACTTCTAAGTGGTGTTTAATATATTCAGCAGCTCGCGGCCGGCTCATTCACGAACACCGGTTTACACACGATTCACTGCTTCAAGACCAGCTTTGTGAAGCTAAAAACGGATTTCCTCCGCCTAAACCTGGCCTAATCCTCGGAGTAATGTAAACAGGATTTCTGTTGCCGCCATAAATTTCACCCAGGCCTCGTGCGCTACTGTCGGGATTTGTTAAAGCATAATAATGTGGAATTTTATTCAAAAATTCTGTTCTTCGGGTGCCATCTGTATACAACTTGTTGGCTGTCATATAACACTTCCATCTGTTTCACGGCGCTCGCGGTGACTTTGTTTATGTTGATATCTGCAAGTGAGAGGAGAGCTTCCCACTCACACATTCAAAGCAGGATTTCTTCGAGTCTGCGGTTTTGTTTTCGGTGAGCCGCGAGTAACTGCAGTTTCTAGGGTAGCTCTGTATTCCTGAATATGTTTTAAGTTGTGCATGACTTGGGCCCGTTGGTGTGATATTGTCTTTTCGTTTCTGTGTGTTTGTTCAGCAGTAAGTGTAACTGTGAAAGAAAAGTGGTCCAATGTAACCTTATAACCCTTAAAGGAATGGCCCATGAACTCGTCACGTTAAGCGATGTAAGGTGCATATATTCGGCTATCAGTGGTTTCTATTGAACATGATTGCAATGTTTTTCATTATCGATTGAGTTTTCAATCACTATGCACTTTATCAAGTTATTTGTTTTAGATTTGACAACTCTGTCTTTCCCGCTTCCATTGAGGTTCCACTCACTAATCACGTCATCGCATTATTTGTTTTGGGTTGCCTAACCCCTTCTCTCTTTCCTCAGTTCCACTGAAGTTTCAGTAACTTGTGCACTTTACGACAGACGGCAACAGTGTAGACAAGCATTGGCATAGCCAATAGGTCTCGCCTTTGGGACCTTATACGTTTTTAGCCATGCAACAGTTGATGTTGTTGCACCAAGGATATTGTGCTGCATAACTAAATACTTATAAGGTCCCAAAAGCGAGACCTATTGGCTATGCCAATGCTTGTTTGGTAAGGGCCCATTGCATAGGGACATGACAGCAGTTGTCCGGTATAATGCAGATGGGTCCTGTGCAGAGCCTTCTCCCTGAAGCAAGGAGTAAGACAGGGATGCATATTGGCACCATTTTTGTTCACCTGGTATGCAAATAACCTAGGAACCATGTTATTCGATAAGCAGGTGGACTGCCTGCATGTCGGTAGTCGTATGATCCCCACTTTGTTATACGCGGATGATGCAGTCTTGCTTGCGAGAACTGCCCTTGGCCTCCAAACACTGCTTGATGGCTTTATCACCTACATGAATAGTCTCGACTTATCAACCAACCACGGCAAGTCCCAGGTGATGGTTTTGGGCCCAAGGGGGACCAAGTCCAGATCTTTTCAGGTCCAGGACCATAAGTTAACTAAGGTCCAAACCTTCGCATATTTAGGAGTGGATTTCGATAACCGCTCCTAATGGGGTCCGTTGAGAAAATCAAAATGACTGTCTTTGTCTCACTCCGAAGGGGCCATCTTCTCCTTTTCTTCAAGAATTGGTAGTAAACCCTTGGGCACCTTGATAAAGATATACTGAGCTAAATCGGTTACCGCAGCCACATGTGGCAGTGATGTTTGGGGCTATACAGATATCTCAGAGCTCCAAGTGGGGAAGAATGGCATCTGCAGACCCCTCCTGGGGGTTCCGGTATCTACCCCCGCATTTATGGTCCATAAGGAGCTGGGTATGTCCTATCTCTCGGACTCCATTGCATTGTGCCCCTTGCTCAAGCAGCTCTCAGTTTGGATGCGTCCAGAGAGTCACCTTAACAGGGAGACTGTATGAAGCTTCATGGGTGGAGGTCAATTAAATGGCTACTGTACATAAGGGACACTCTCACCAAACAGGGAAGAGTGGCTCCGTTTGACTCGCCCATGAATATTGTTAAGAACAAGCGGTTCTGTCGGGTTTAAACAATTGCTTAGATTGATAGCACATATAAAGAAACAAGCAAACACACCGGCAAACAAAATAGAATCAATCATATATTGAAAAGGGTATTGAATTCCCCTGGCTGTCACAAATACAAATTAAATTGCAACAAAACAATAAGTGACTGTGGTGCAAACGTGACATATAGTGATTAGTGAGATAGACTGTACACTATATACATAACAAATACATTAGTGACATAAAAACGATTTATTCAAAGTATTGTCCTATATAATTATACACATGAAATACAAAAAGTCCTTGATGAATCAAATCATGATCAACAGAACTGTATGGACATATGTTAAATGTCGATGTTTCGACCCTAGAGGTAGCGCACACTGGTATGCATCAGGGGCGGGTCTTCCTCAGGACTGTAAACAAAGGGGCGGACAGCCTGTGAAATTAATTAGAGAGAGTTGGTCCAGTGTGTTCACTCTAACCATAAATAAATGATGGTCTGTAGTAGCCAAAATAAAGCTTACCAAATAGCAGAATCTTCAATGAATAAGATCTGCAAATACAGAAGGGGGGTGGAACAATTCTTTAGTCAGCATATAAAGAATGTCCAAACCGTTATGAATATCGTTGCCAGTTTAAAACCTTACCAGGAATATGATGCGTGAATTAATTCCAAAGGTGAACTTCACTGTGGTTCAAGTTCAAGGGTAAAGTCGCAATCAGGAGAATTCTAAAGGATACACAGGAAAAACTATGTAGTCTCCCATGTGAAATCAATTAAAAACGATGTGAAAACAGATGAAGGGAAACATACCTTCCTAACTGCAAAGGCTTTATTGCTGAGAGACTCTGCACCAGCCGGTTAGAGTCTAGAGGTAAAATAAATACAATAAAGTAAAGGGGACCGTATTAGGTGGCGTGTTGAATAGTAACAAAAGACAAAAATTACTTGACAAACACAGCCTGTGAAAACAGGGAGATTTAACCGCGCTTACGTCACGGCTGGCTGGAAGAGGCTGCGTGCACGTCAAGGTGCAGCAGCTTAATCCAGCTGTCAGAGGGAATCCCTTATCAGTTAGTCAGGCCTAACTGACTGATGCGTTCGTGTCAAGGCACAAGAATGTAAATAACGTAATAATGTAAGTGACGTAAGCGCGGTTAAATCTCCCTGACAGCGCTCCCCGCGGCCCCATTAACTCTTTGAAGAAGCTGTCAGACGGACGCTGATCTCTAAAGGTGAGAGCTGAAAGAATTATTCTCTAAATAGTTGTTAGCGCGCATAACCTCTTAGCAGCTAGAAATAGTTTTCCTTTAAATCTTCACAGAAATGCGACCAAACTGTCGTCGTTGAAGATTTATTGAATGAATCCCTTGACTCCAACCGGCTGGTGGATGTTAAGTGTGCCCAAAGAAGAGGTATGTTTTCACGGGCTGTGTTTGTCAAGTAATTTTTGTCTTTTGTTACTATTCAACACGCCACCATATACGGTCCCCTTTACTTTATTGTATTTATTTTACCTCTAGACTCTAACCGGCTGGTGCAGAGTCTCTCAGCAATAAAGCCTTTGCAGTTAGGACGGTATGTTTCCCTTCATCTGTTTTCACATCGTTTTTAATTGATTTCACATGGGAGACTACATAGTTTTTCCTGTGTATCCTTTAGAATTCTCCTGATTGCGACTTTACCCTTGAACTTGAACCACAGTGAAGTTCACCTTTGGAATTAATTCACGCATCATATTCCTGGTAAGGTTTTAAACTGGCAACGATATTCATATCGGTTTGGACATTCTTTATATGCTGACTAAAGAATTGTTCCACCCCCCTTCTGTATTTGCAGTTCTTATTCATTGAAGATTCTGCTGTTTGGTAAGCTTTATTTTGGCTACTACAGACCATCATTTATTTATGGTTAGAGTGAACACACTGGACCAACTCTCTCTAATTAATTTCACAGGCTGTCCGCCCCTTTGTTTACAGTCCTGAGGAAGACCCGCCCCTGATGCATACCAGTGTGCGCTACCTCTAGGGTCGAAACGTCGACATTTAACATATGTCCATACAGTTCTGTTGATCACGATTTGATTCATCAAGGACTTTTTGTATTTCATGTGTATAATTATATAGGACAATACTTTGAAGAAATCGCTTTTATGTCACTAATGTATTTGTTATGTATATAGTGTACAGTCTATCTCACTAATCACTATATGTCACGTTTGCACCACAGTCACTTATTGTTTTGTTGCAATTTAATTTGTATTTTTGACAGCCAGGGGAATTCAATACCCTTTTCAATATATGATTGATTCTATTTTGTTTGTCGGTGTGTTTGCTTGTTTCTTTATATGTGCTATCAATCTAAGCAATTGTTTAAACCCGTCAGAACCGCTTGTTCTATTTACTACTAATACCCAGGTTCTGAGGGACACCGGGTCGCCCCATTATTTTGAACAATGAATATTGTTAAGGCTGACATTCCTTGGACACGGAAGAACTTTTTATAATGGTGGGAGCCAATGAGAGAGGGTCATGAACTTGAGAAATCTTCAGTGCGTGCCCATGCGCAGATCTTAATAGGGTATGTCATTGACCCCCATTTGCTTAACATACATAATGGGCACCATTGACTTCTTCGCTCTAGATTTTGGTTCAACTAAATACATCTGTTGGCCCAATAAAGGGAAGAGACGGATTGGTGTCTGCACGTGATCATTTCTCCACCCAGCATCTTCATTTTATCTTCTTTTGTGGTTTCTATGATGCTCCCCCTGAGACTTTACTGTTACCTCTGCTGAAATGCTTGAATGTTGTTCAGACCAAGCCTGCTCTCATGTTTCTTCAGTTACTTCCAGATGTCCGAGTAATTTTTGCTGATGTCTGGTTTTTTTGGCATCATCTCTGAAGTTGAGAAAGTTGTTCAAGGAGGGGAATGGACGAGACATCGTTTACCTTTACTCTTAAATGTGCCAATTGAAATGGTCTCATAGCCAAAGGCCCAACATAGCACAGTGGACCGGTTTTACGAGACTTTTGCACTATCTTTTTAATCTGTCATTTACCCAGTGTGCATACATTATGAGCCGTTTCAGATTAGAGAATTTAAGAATAAAACTTGATGATTAATGAATTGTGTGAACATTTCTCTTTTTCAACTTTGCATGACTGTATATTATCGTGTAATCTGTCATTTTTATTATGTACTTTCATGGTCTTTTTTAAGTCCAAATAAAGTTTTTTAAACTGAAATGGAAAAAAGTCTTGTTTAGGCTGGGAGAGCTCTGAATGCATGCACATCTGGGTACTGCGGTTTCAGATGGTGCCAGGGGGCGTGGCTTCCGGAAACTGCTCGCTTCGGGATAGGCCGTATGTGTCTTTCTTTTCGTGCCAAGAAGAAAGGTGTGTGTGCGCGCTTGAGGTGTTGTGCGTATCTGCCCCTTAACATTGTATATGTGTGTGTAAAGCCAGGTGTCATAAAGTCACACCTGCTGCCATTAGTCGCAGAGAAGCAGGAGAGGAAGGCAGCGTTGAGCCAGACCCAGGATAGGGAAGACCTACCTGTGGTCCCTCTCAGGAACAGCTGCAGGGGAACTAACTGTACCTTCTAGTCTAGGTGGTGTGTGGTGGCTGATTCACGGCTGCTCACCTCAGACCCAGGGAGATCCTCTGCACATCTGGGGTTATATTCTCCTGTTGCCCCCTCCTGGTGCGATGGAGGGGTGTGTGGTTTTAGACCAGGGGAATACAATACAGTTCTGAGACATGCATGTTGGTGGTCTCACACAGCTCGCATGCCTGCTGGCCATGTTGGCAGTTTGAACAGTCACCCAAGCTGTGGAGACGGGCACCAGCAGGAGGCTCCAAGATGGTGGCAGCCGAGGGGGTCACGGTATGAAGGAGGGGAAGAGGGGCCCTCTGCCGTGGCCCTCCTCGCCTGACGAGCTTGTGCAATGGTGCAGTTATTTTATTTATGTTTTCACTCAATCAAAAGGTACTGCTTTCACCGAGGACTAGTTATGGTCTAACTTGACAGAGCAGCTCTCGTCAGACATTTATGTGAGCATCACTGGAGAGGGGCTTTGGCTCTGCCCACATGTTGGAGTCAGGAGTACATGTTTTGATTGGGCAGAAGTTGTGTGCTTCATAAACAAGCATTGGCAAAGCCAACAGGTCTCGGCTATGTAAGACCTATTAGCATGCCAACATTTTTTAGCCATCTTGTATACCAGCGGGGCTGCTGTTCAGCATGGCTTAAAGTTAATGCGGTAAAGAAGAGTGGTGTGGACTGTTATAGAGTGGAGTGTTGTAGAGTAGAGTGGAGTGTTATGTAGCGTCATAGAGAGTCGTGGAGTGACATAGAGCAGTGTAGAGTAGAGCTTAGTTGAGAGTGTGTCATGGAGTGGCATAAAGTTGAGTGGCATATAGTGTTGTGGAGTGTTGTGAATGGGCATAGAGTGTCAAAGTAGAGTAGAGTTTCATAGCGTGGAGTGGCATAGTGTCATGGAGTGGCATAGAGCAGATTGGAGCAGCATAGAGAGTGTTGCATAGAGCGGTGTAGATGGAATAGATTGTCATAGAGTGGAGTGGCATGGAGTTGAGTAATGTAAGAGTGTGGAATGGAACTAGAGCGAAGTACAGTGTTGTAGAGTGTCATGGAGTGGCATACAGTGGTGTGGAGAGAGGCGTGGAGTAGAGTGGAGTAGTGTGTCATAGAACAGAGTGGAGTAAAGTGGCATGGAGTGGCGTAGAGGGAGTTGCTTAGAGCATCTTAGATTAGTGTCGTAGAGTGAAGTACAGTGTTGTGGAGTGGCAGAGAGTGGAGTACAGTGTCATAAAGTGGAGAACAGTTTGATGGAGTAGAGTGTCATAGAGTGGAGTATCATGAAGTGGAGTGGAGCAGAGTGGCCTAGAGTGAAGTGGTGTAAAGTACAGTGGTTCAGAGTAGATTTGCATAGAGTGCAGTGGTGTAGAGTACATTGGCTGTGAGTAAAGTGGTGTAGAGTGCATTGGCATAGAGTGCAGTTGCGTAGAGTGGTGCAGAGATTAGTGGAGTGGCACAACATAGATTGCAGTGCCGTAGACTGTAATGGCGCAGGTTGGAGTGGCGTAGAGTGTAGTGGCATAGAGTGTAGTGGCATAGAGTGCAGTGGCGTAGAGTATATTGTTTCAGGGTAGAGTGAAGTGGCAGAGTGGAGTGGTGCAGGGTAGAGTGCAAAGGTATAGAGTAGAGTGTTGTAGAGTGCAGTGGAGTAGAGTGGCATAGAGTGGAGTGAAACAAAGTAGAGTGGCAAAGAGTGCATTGGCGTAGAGTACAGAAGAGTGGCATTGTATTGACTGGTGCAGAGTAGAGTGCAGTAGCATAGAGTGCAGTGGCGCAGAGTAAAGTGGGGTAGAGTGCATTAGCAGAGAGTGGTGTAAAGTATGGAGGCCCATTAGGGGTAACAAGCGCCATATAAATGCAAATCTTTTTTCCCCTCTTCTATCCCTCCGCTATCCTTCTCAATCCAAATAACTGACTAACCTATCCACCACTCGCATTACTTTCATATTTCACTATACTAATTCACCACTAATCCTTTATGGGTTCCGGAGTAGCGTGCTACTTGTAAAAAAAAAAGCGCTTCAACACCCCATCAGGGGTAACAAGCGCTATATAAATGCAAACCTTTTTCCCTCTTCTATCCCTCCGCTATCCTTCCGAATCCAAATAACTGACTAACCTATCCACCACTCAAATTACTTTCATATTTCAGTATACTAATTAAACACTAATCCTTCTTGGGTTCCGGAGTAGCGTGCTACTCGCCGAAAAAGCGCTTTGACACCTCGTATGGGGTAGTAAGCGCTATATAAATGCAATTACAATACAATACAATACAATACAATATCTATGCCCATGCTATTTACTTGTAATGATACACATTACCATACAATATTCCTTTGAAGCCAGACCTAACTGGCAGTGCCAATGTGTGTTTTATACATGGCACCAATTTAAACTGTGATTAAGCATCCACAAAATGTCATGGCCTTATTATAAATGTGATGGACAGCCCATGGAGCCAATGTGTGAAGGCGATTCACTCAAACAAGCCAATGCTTATGGGGACTGAACAGAAGCTCCTTTCTGTGTGAGGATGTACATGCCTGTTCTGTGTTGTCTAATATACTAGCACAGCGCCTTGCCAAGCAGATAACCTATCTGTAACAAGACCTAAAAAGTGAAAGTCCAGTCACAGCTTTATCTTTTACAAAGAACAGATCTTTATTTACAAGGTTGATACCAGGGTACCATTTGTAGACCTCTGGGGCTCTGAAGTACTGAGCAACCCTTGCAATGAATATTGTCTGTGAGTATTGTCCATTTTCACCTAGCGGGGTGCACCTCGTTAGGTGAAAATGGATCACAACTCTTACGCCCTGGTGACTAAATGATAGGCCCAGTTCAATGAATTTAATAGAGATCTTGATAATTAATGCTGAGAGAAAAGTAGCTAAGTTACAGAATGAAATCAAAGATGTAGAAACAGAGATTGTGGATATAAATTTACCCGAAGAAACTGAAAAAAAGTATGTAATATTGAAGGAGATACTTAGGAAGCACCAGGAAGACATCAAAGTGCGTAAAGCAAGAAAGCTCAGGAGAGACGAAAGAGATTATTTAGCAGGGAGAGTGTTTACATTTGCAAGTAAATTTGATCACTTAATAAACAGAAAATCTACAGGGAGTACTAATATTCCAAAAGAGACAGCCAGTAACAATTCATCTAGTATAGCATCCAGTGACAGTGAAAGCAATACGGAACAGGCTGAGGGTACCTCAGATTCAGGTAACAATCATTTTTTGGGAGGAAATGAGGAGAATCAGGATAGGAAACCGGAAGGGCAATATGCGCCCTGGAAGAACAGGCAAACTAGATGAGGAAAGAGAACAAAGGGATCAGTAAGGCGACAGGGCAGGCATGCGCGCGAGGTCATGGAACAAAAAGAAGTAACGAGTATGGCTGAAGATGATAAACACATGAGCGTAAATGTGGTGAACTTATCAAATAGAATGTTAACTAATGACATGATAAAAGTTTTGACGAAGGGTCTTGCTTTTTGTCCCTCAAATATTGTAAATAATGAACAGCCTAAGATCAACTTATATAAATTTGTATGCAAACTTAAGCTTATAAAGCAATTTTCCACACAGATTACCAGTGCCAAACCTGATACTAGACTGAGGCCTCAGTGTGACTTATCAATTCAAGATGCAGTAGATACGACCTTACTACTTTCCCTTGCCTCTGAGGAAGGAGAATCAACAGACGTAAAAGGATTTCTGTCACATCTGGGCATAGATATTGGACAGACTAGAGACAGTGGGTTGAAATCTAAAAACAAGTGGACTCCGAATCTCCCACTGGACAATTGTTGTGATTTGTTTTTTAAGAATGTGTGCAATGACTTAGATAGAATGCCTAATAAACAAATGATGGGCACACTACGTAGCACAGAAAACCTCACAAGACAGGAGAGGGATGCACTTCAAATACTGAGAAATGACGATACCCTGATTATCAGAGAAGCAGATAAGGGAGGATGTGTAGTGGTTATGAATAGAACAGTTTATAACAATGAAGTCTATTTCCAACTTGCCAATTCTGCTTGTTATGTGGCACTGGACAGTAATCCCTTACCGCGTTTTATGTATGCCATCAATATAGATCTTAAAGGCTGGTATGAGGCAGGACTATTGACCATTGAGGAGTACACTTACCTTAAGATTGATAAACCTAGATTCCCATGCCTGTACACCCTGCCCAAGATACATATAACAGCCCCCTTTCCACCAGGGAGACCAATTGTCTCTGGCATAGGGGGGCCGACTGAACATCTGTCACATTTTGTAGATACATTTCTGAAGCCATTAGTGCCGAGATTGCCATCGTATATCAGGGATACGAAACATGTACTTAATATGATGAGTGACATAATGTGGGATGATGAGATGGTTCTGGTGACATTGTATGTTGTATCCCGCTATACAAACATCACTCCAGAATTTGGATTGGCAGCTATTACACATTTTATCAATAAAAGACCAGTTGAATTATTATCGAATACAGAAATGATTTTGAAGATGATAAATACGATCCTAGAGAACAATGTATTTTTGTTTGATGGCAAATGGTACCAACAGATCAGTGGGACTGCGATGGGCTCCAGATTCGCTCCTTCTTACGCGAACCTCTTTATGGGGTTGTTTGAGGAGGAGTGGATCTGGGGCAGGAGAGGGGCATACTGGATACAATCCATTCACTACTGGGGCAGATATATCGACGATATTCTGTTGATATGGACAGGCTCAATCGAGGAACTGTATGTCTTTAAACATCACCTAGAGCACAATACATGTAACATGTCGTTTACTATGTTTCATTAAACAAAAGATTGAGTTCCTCGATGTGGAACTCTACATTCACAATCACCAACTTAGAAGCAGGATGTTCAGGAAAGAAACTGCATGCAATGCAGTGTTACATGCAAGTAGTGCCCACCCAAGTCATCAAAATAAAGCAATACCATTTGGCGAGATGGTCAGGGCCAGAAGGAACTGTAGCTACGATAATGAATATTTGATGAATTTGGAGGAAATCAAAAGTATATTTCAGAATAGAGGTTATGATAAGAGCACAATCAATAGATCCTACAACAGAGCTACTAAATTGGATAGAGTAACTACTCTTTTAGATAACTCACAAAAGAAAAATAGACATATGGACCTGATTAGACCAATCATGTCCTTTGGGAGTAACACAGGAGATATGAGTAAAATACTGAAGAGATACTGGTATCTACTGACTGGTGACAAAAGTATTGCACCATATATTACAAGTAATCCAAGCATAACATGTCCTAGAGGCATGACACTAGCTGGACTTATAAGTCCTAGTTACCCCTCACAGACCAAGAAAGACAACTGGCTTACAGCACGGACAAGAGGTTCGCATAAATGTGGACATTGTTCAATGTGCAGACTATCTAGGGAACTAATAGAATTTGCATACAACCGAAGTCCAACATTTGTGATTAAGACCATTATCAACTGTTATACTCAGTTTGTGGTTTATGTACTGATATGCAAATGTAGCAAAATTTATGTAGGGAGTGCGATCAGAATGCTGAAAGAGAGGATCCAAGAACACTTGAGAGCAGTTGATCCAGCGCGGCTAATATAAATTTTTCCTTATGACACTAATCCAGGGAAACACCTACACAAATTTGATCACTTGAAACTTATGTCGGTGTGGCCCATAACACCGCATGCATACATCCATTCAAATCTCTGGATCAAGCGTTAAGGAAAAATGAGTTGCTGGACAAGCGGGATACCTTATTAAAATGATAGAATTATAACCTATACATTATATACATTAACTTCGGATCCTGTCGGTTCTAAACATCAAGGCACTCCGCTATTCGGTCGATGGACCAACTAGTAGAATCAGTTGATGGTGATTAAGACCAGCTCAATCATAATTAAAACCTTTAGCATTTATAAATCAAAGTTTTATTTAAAGAAACCACAGACTCATTTAGAGTTAGCATATAATTTTAGCTACATTTCTTTAAGCAAAGGTAAAGTTCAATTTATTAGCAAATACATTTATTATATCAGTAAGCATTTTAAGTAAAAGTTAAAATATAGATGGGAAATATTCATTACCCTTGGCCATTGGGCGATGACAAGAATGGTTCATCAGGAAAGAAAAGATGAAACCGCAGATTACAGGATGGACTCCCAAACTGACTGACTGTCCCGCTAACCTCCTCGGACGCAATCTCCTCCCGGGCAACTCCCGCAATGGTCTCGTTCCTTTTTCCCAGTCAAAGTACAAAGTTCAAAATGACAGAGTCTCTAACAGCATCAGGATAGAATAAAAGGAGAAGTTTTTTCACAATGTAAGAGCAGACCCTCTTATACCCCTATTTTCTGGCTCACTACACTTAAAAGTTGCAATCTTTAGGGGCAGAAATCACACTAATTGGTCCATTGGAGGGGTGGTGATGGTCATCTCATCGCCCTCCTTGTTCGAACCGGTTTGGGGACAATAAGGCATACAATAAGTCTCATGCCCAAAGAAGTCCAAAAGTAGTTCAATTTGCTAATATAATTTGTAACAAACTCCGATGGTCACATATTAGTTCATCCCCTGTCGCTCAATATTCCCATCCGTTCCCAGGCATATGTGCTGAACTCTTGGCATGCTTTTCGTGGCAGGTCAGACTGGCCTTGACATCTCTCACTCCGGGCACAGGCCGCATACACGTGACTGGAGCTTCTAAACTGCACATGCGCAGGGGCCATTTTATTCGGCGCACGCATCTCATCCTCTCCAGCGGCCATTTTGGAAGCATGGCCTAGCAGGCCCGAACGGAACTAATATAAGAACAAACACAACGGAAATTAAAACATGGAAAATAAGCCTTTCTGTTTACCACCCGCCATTCTAAAGACCTGTGTTAGGTATTACCTAGCAGAAGCGACATTTAAAGCTATTTTTACTTACCACCTGCATTCTTTTGCCAAGGTGCAATTTACTATGCGACAGAAATCATGCAATTTACTCTATTTACTACTCAAATCACAATTTAGGTTATTTAGCTTTACATTTGTAAATAAATTAGATTTTTGCATGTATTTAGCAAGTTGCCCATGTGTACTGTTTAACAAAAAGGTGCATTTGTTGGTTAGTTCATGCGTTTCAAACGGTTAGTACCATTAATTGTTATGGGGTCATTAACTTCCAAGGGGTACAAAAATATTTCATTTCCCCTGCTCCATCAATTCCCCCCTTTCTTGATTTTTAACATCACCACTAAAACCTATCCCTACCAAATTTTATCAGATAAATGTTTCTTGTCCACTTGCATTTGTTAATTTAGACAATCGTGTTCTTTTCATCTTGTTTCTTAGACCTTTTGTACATATTCTCTTTAAACTCTTCCAATTCGAACTCTCACATCTCCCGTTCTCTTTCTTTATTTTTCTCATTTTCTCTTTTTACTTTATTTTTTCTTTTTCTTCTTTTAACACACGCATATGCTAATCTCAATAATAGTATTAGCACTACTTCTAAAGTCACTGGAATTAGTACTTTTCCAACTAGAGAAGTACCTATCTCGGTGAACCATTTCCTTATTGAGGAAAAACCTTTACCAAGTTTCTCCCAAGCACCTTCAACCTCCAGTGGGACGATTTCTTTATGCAAATCAGTAATGTTCTTTATATACTTCTGTATATTCTGACTTTTATCTGGAATGTAAGTGCAACAATGTTGTACCTTCAGCATTCCACAGACTCCACCCTCTTTTGCCAAAAGAATGTCAAGGGCAAGTCGATTTTGCATTACCATAGCCCTCAGGGCAATCATTTCAGTATTTATCATCAAGAACCCTCCAGCAGTATTCGTTGATAAACGATCTACTACTGTAGACAATTTCTGAATCTTGTATGCATTCAAAGATACACCCACTGCTGGTATCAATGCTCCAAAAATGTCACCTGTTATCTCTGAGAAGCTTTCCCTTCTCCTACGAGTTAATGGTGTACCTTTCTCGTGTATTCCTTTCGTCCCCCTTTCCACATGAAAAATCTTTGGAAAGACTAGGCCTAGATAGCATGATCCGTACCAATGGTCCGGCAACCTATAGTATGCTCGGTTTCTGCAAATATAATAGATCCCTGGAAATACTGGATCTTTTCCTCCTTTGAATCCCCATCCCCCTAAAATTTTGTATGTATCTCGGCACTCACTAGAACCCACGAAATAGCTATCATACAGAGTGTTATCTCTACTAATACACAATTTTCCCTTTTGGGGCTAATCTAAAACAATGGCTGCATTCCTTTCGCCTTTGTCATAACTTCCCTCTTCAAACGTCCAAGGTGGGGTTTTTGTCTTTTCTCCTGTTGCTTTTCTTTGAGACTTAACCCTTCTGTCTTCCACCATGTCTAGAAAGACTTTTTCTTCTTTTCTTAACCTACAAGTAAGGTTATGTCTAAATGCATAGTCTAATGTTAATTCTTTTGTTTCTAAGAAAAATTCACCAAAAGTCTTTGCAAATTTCACCTTATTTAGTTCAGGGACTGTGGGAACTTTAGCAAAAACAGCATCTGTGTCATTATAGTAATACTCTAATTTACCTGTTTTGTAAAATAAACTAGCTAAAACACTACAAGTTATTCCATACGTCAAAGGAAGGTGATGATACGTCACACCTTCTGTTACAGACGCAGGTAACTGCATACATACATAACAATCTCTGACATCCATTGTCTCCACATATTCATATAAGAGTTTCGTGAAGACATTCTTGGAGAAATCAGTTATTGACTTATCCCTATGAAATTCAGTACTATTAGTGCAGTGTTCTTTATGTTAGATTTCTTGTCACTATTCGTGTCATTTATGATTGCAGATGTATTTTCTACAACTAATCTTAGTGAAATTATTATTGCTAAAATGAAACAGATAAGCATTAGAAAGCCTGTACAACAGAAACACATCTTACACCATCTACGGAAAAACCCACATCTAGATCTTCTATTCTCGGTGTCTACCATGTTGAAATATTATTTAATTATATATACAGAAATGTGTTTCCACACCTCAAATGACTTAGTGTTGACTGGGGTCAACTGCTTTTGGCACACCTTTCGGTCTTCTCAGAGATTTTCTTTGTCTTTATCAGTTTTGTGTCTAGTCCAGTTTTCTTTCTCTGACTTTCAAGATTGGCCAGCTCACTCTCACCCACTTGTTCACAGTCTTTGTCTGGGTTCTCGTGACTGCTATCCACTTCTTTAATGTCAGGCAGTGCTATGTATACCCATTCAGGTGACTTGTATTTCAAGTTTGGTCTTCTCACTCTTTGGGGTCTCTGCAATTGTCTTTTATTTGTTTTTCTTTCTCTTTCTTGACTCGTTATTTCATTTACTTGTTCTGCATTGTCTTTGTTCAGATTTATTAGTTTATATCTTGGTCTTTTAATTTCGTTGGGCCAATTGTCTCCTTTTCTTGGCCTTTTCAGTTCACTTTCCTTTTCTCCTCGTTCCGGTCTCCAAGTTCTCTTTCTTGGACCTATTCTTTGCCTCCTTTCGTCTTCACTTTCCTCAGATTCTGGGGCCGATTCCGATCTCGGTCGGAGGCGCACCTAACACCATTCGGTCGGGAAAAAAGCCATGCGAATGCCTGTTTCCCGACCGATCCGCACATTATTCCGAACGAGCAAGTACGATGCGCACAACAGCATAGATTCCGACCCAGTCGTACTCACCCAATCCAGGTCCTGTTCCCCGACCGAGCCAGATCCGGAATCGTAGAATCGAGCCGCACGGAAGCAAAGATGCAGCCCCGTCCGGCCGGACAAGTACGATGCGCTTCCCGTACGCGCCGAACCCGTCGCTACGCACAGCACGTCAAAGCATCCGGTCGAGACGCACATAAGCTCCGATTCGCGCCACAACACGATCCACGGCTACGAGACGAACACGCCAGCGACGAGGACGAGGCGAAGCAAGGAGAAAGACGAACGAGACGAACCAACCATGAATCCCTTCGTGCCGATCCTACCAATATTCTACCTCTATTACCGGAACAGGCACGGACGCGTACGGCGCAGAAGGTAAGTCAGACACCAACAACAAAAACAAACTACACGTACCCGACACATCACACACAGAGGGATGCAGAAATACCTACACCAGCAACAGCAGCACCATAGGGGCGGGATGGCCCTCACCAATGCCACACATACACATAGGGGCCTGTATGCCTACCACTACTGCCACCCCTACCCATGGGGTGCTGGATGCCTGCCACTACTACCACCTCTACCCATGGGGGGCTGGATGCCTGTCACTACTACCACCCTTACCCACGGGGTGCCAGATGCCTACCACTACTACCACCCTTACCCAGGGGGTGCCAGATGCCTACCACTACTACCACCCTTACCCAGGGGGTGCCAGATGCCTACCACTACTAACACCCTTACCCAGGGGGTGCCAGAAGCCTACCACTACTACCACCCTTACCCAGAGGGTACCAGATGCCTACCACTACTACCACCCTTACCCAGGGGGTGCCAGATGCCTACCACTACTACCACCTCTACCCATGGGGGCTGAATGCCTGTCACTACTACCACCCTTACCCAGGGGTGCCAGATGCCTACCACTACTACCACCCTTACCCAGGGGTGCCAGATGCCTACCACTACTACCACCTCTACCCATGGGGGGCTGGATGCCTGTCACTACTACCACCCTTACCAGGGGGTGCCAGATGCCTACCACTACTACCACCCTTACCCAGGGGTGCCAGATGCCTACCACTACTACCACCCTTACCCAGGGGGTGCCAGATGCCTACCACTACTACCACCTCCACCCATGGGGGGCTGGATGCCTGTCACTACTACCACCCTTACCCAGGGGGTGCCAGATGCCTACCACTACTACCACCTCTACCCATGGGGGGCTGGATGCCTGTCACTACTACCACCCTTACCCAGGGGGTGCCAGATGCCTACCACTACTACCACCTCTACCCATGGGGGGCTGGATGCCTGTCACTACTACCACCCTTACCCAGGGGATGCCAGATGCCAACCACTACTACCACCTCTACCCATGGGGGCTGGATGCCTACCACTACTACCACCCTTACCCAGGGGTACCAGATGCCTACCACTACTACCACCCTTACCCAGGGGTGCCAGATTCCTACCACTACTACCACCCTTACCCAGGGGTGCCAGATGCCTACCACTACTACCACCTCTACCCATGGGGGCTGGATGCCTGTCACTACTACCACCCTTACCCAGGGGGTGCCAGATGCCTACCACTACTACCACCCTTACCCAGGGGTGCCAGATGCCTACCACTACTACCACCTCTACCCATGGGGGGCTGGATGCCTGTCACTACTACCACCCTTACCCAGGGGGTGCCAGATGCCTACCACTACTACCACCCTTAACCAGGGGTGCCAGATGCCTACCACTACTACCACCCTTACCCAGGGGTGCCAGATGCCTACCACTACTACCACCTCTACCCATGGGGGCTGGATGCCTGTCACTACTACCACCCTTACCCAGGGTGTGCCAGATGCCTACCACTACTACCACCTCTACCCATGGGGGCTGGATGCCTGTCACTACTACCACCCTTACCCAGGGGTGCCAGATGCCTACCACTACTACCACCCTTACCCAGGGGTGCCAGATGCCTACCACTACTACCACCTCTACCCATGGGGGGCTGGATGCCTGTCACTACTACCACCCTTACCCAGATGGTGCCAGATGCCTACCACTACTACCACCCTTACCCAGGGGGTGCCAGATGCCTACCACTACTACCACCCTTACCCAGGGGGTGCCAGATGCCTACCCATACTACCACCTCTACCCATGGGGGATGGATGCCTGTCACTACTACCACCCTTACCCAGGGGGTGCCAGATGCCTACCACTACTACCACCTCTACCCATGGGGGCTGGATGCCTGTCACTACTACCACCCTTACCCAGGGGTGCCAGATGCCTACCACTACTACCACCCTTACCCAGGGTGTGCCAGATGCCTACCACTACTACCACCCTTACCCAGGGGTGCCAGATGCCTACCACTACTACCACCTCTACCCATGGGGGCTGGATGCCTGTCACTACTACCACCCTTACCCAGGGGGTGCCAGATGCCTACCACTACTACCACCTCTACCCATGGGGGCTGGATGCCTGTCACTACTACCACCCTTACCCAGGGGTGCCAGATGCCTACCACTACTACCACCCTTACCCAGGGGGTGCCAGATGCCTACCACTACTACCACCTCTACCCATGGGGGCTGGATGCCTCACTACTACCACCCTTACCCAGGGGTGCCAGATGCCTACCACTACTACCACCCTTACCCAGGGGTGCCAGATGCCTACCACTACTACCACCCTTACCCAGGGGTGCCAGATGCCTACCACTACTACCACCCTTACCCAGGGGTGCCAGATGCCTACCACTACTACCACCTCTACCCATGGGGGGCTGGATGCCTGTCACTACTACCACCCTTACCCAGGGGTGCCAGATGCCTACCACTACTACCACCTCTACCCATGGGGGCTGGATGCCTGTCACTACTACCACCCTTACCCAGGGGTGCCAGATGCCTACCACTACTACCACCCTTACCCAGGGGGTGCCAGATGCCTACCACCAACACCACCCCCACTCATAGGATGGACAATGCATGACACAACCAGCACACCACAACCTAGGGAATGCAAGAAAAAGACATCCCCCAACACCATGACAAGCGTGTGTAGACTGTGTTAAATGCCTACAACACTGAACATGACTTTGAACATACAATGTGACCCCCTATCACATGTGCCACACATATATGTGTGTGGCCCCCACAATGCAAGCAGGCCATGACCATTGTGGCAATGGGGTCCAAAACCCCATCATCACAGTGACCAAAATGTTAGTGTGGGGTCCATAGCTGAAGCACATTCAGAACATTGTGGCAATGGGGTCTAAACCCCCATCATCACAGTGACCAAAAGGTAAGTGTGGGGTCCATAGCTGAAGCACATCTTGAACATTGTGGCAATGGGGTCCAAACCCCCATCATCACAGTGAGCAAAATGTAAGTGTGGGGGCCCATAGCTGAAGCACATTCAGAACATTGTGGCAATGGGGTCTAAACCCCCATCATCACAGTGACCAAAATGCAAGTGTTGACAAAGAAAAAGCTGCAACTGCCAAACTGCATGGATGATTCCTGGTCACAGAACATAAAACACATCAGTGGCAAAGTAGTGCATGTGTCCCATTGCAACATAGATTGGGGGAGGCAAATACTGCAGTGCAAATAAGACATACCTTTGGCCATGTGCAGACAAACAACACCCATGGGGGCTGACACTGTCAACATTCATCAATGACACAATGACAGAAGTGACCATCAGAATGCAGACCCACATATTTGCACCAATGGGCACACAAATGCAGATACCCTGTGGAGACTGTAGATGTGAGGTGAATAAGCCTGGGCGTAGTTCGCGAAGTAGCGCTACGCGAAGCTACGCAAAGTGCAGTTCGCACTATGCGAGTTACGCGTAGCACTACGCGAACTGCGTAGTGCACTGTTCGCAATGATTGCACAGTGCCGGATGCTTGTCCGCACTGTGCAATCATTGAAAACGGCATCTTGCACAGTGCGAGCTGTCTTTTACTGCCGCTCAAGTAGATTTTTACTCGAGCGGCAGCTTTCTCAACGCGGACTGGTAGTTTCTCATCGCGAGCGGTCGCGAGCATACGCGACCACTCGCAATGAGAAACCTGACCTCCCCGCGTTGAGAATCTCGCCGGGAGGTTTATTTTCAACGCTCGCGATCGGCAACTTGATGTTGCTGATCGCGAACGAGGAAAAAGTCTCGCTGGGATGTCATTTTGCTTGCTCGCGGTCGCCAACTTGACGTTGAGGACCGCGAGCAAGCAAAAAATGACCGCTGCACTACGCTACGCGTGTTTGCACTGTGCTACGTGCAATTCGCGTTGTGCGAAGTAGCGCAAACTTTGCAAACTACGCAAGCGTAGCGTAGTGCTTTGCCCAGGGTTAGAGGTGAACAGATACCATACCATGGCAGCAATGGGACACACAAACCATGATCATTGTGCTGACCGATGACCTAGGAGTCCCAGGGACAGCA
>CAWUFW010028151.1:0-23190 GCA_963921515.1 Calotriton arnoldi | reverse complement strand
ATCTCTGAACTCAGGATGAGTGCTTCATCCATGGAGTGAGGGTGGGACCTCACTTTTGCTACCCAGCAACTCTTTAATAATTTGGAGCACTCACTGGGTTAAAAAGCTTATTTATTGCCAGCAATTCCCCTTGCAGATGCGATTCTGCGTGTATTGCCTTTCTCAATGCTGGAAATGCTTATGTGTTTATGTGCTTATGTGTGTTTATATATATATCCAAAAACAATCGTTTTCCAAGAGTCCAAGAAACGATGCCACGGCCACACAATATCCTTTTCAGCATGATTTTATTCTTATAGCCAAGTCACTCTACGCGTTTCGGAGTTTCACCTCCTTGCTCACGAGTAAGAGTGAAATGCAAATCATGGTGTTTTAAACATAACATGTGACACACCTTCAAGTCATAGACAGTGAAAACAGATTCAAAAGTGGTTTAACATTCACGGTAGAAAGAGCATAACTTAAGTCTTACATTCACTGCAAACTTAATATACTGCAGTTGTAATTGCATGGAGATACATTGTAAATACGTTCCATTTGAATAGAAATAAAATTTCAAAAAATAAAATTGCAAGTGCGTGTGGTCAATTCTGAAAGGCACATTGACATAGACCGGAGAAGGCGCTAAAAGGATCATCTTTCACCATGTAACTGTGATAGCAGCAACCATGTGCTACTAGCGCAAATGTAAGCGCATATAAAACGCGTGCGTGTTTTTTTTTAAACGTGTGTGGGGGGCTCGAGCCCCTCCACACGCCCCGGGGACCACCACCTCCCTGGGGCACTAAATATTCAAATTCAGGGGTCCGTTACGTCCCCCCGGCCCCAGGGACCACCACCTCCCTGGGGCTTTGAAATGTTGGGAGGGGGGCTGCCTGGCCCCCCTCCTGGAGCCCTTGATGGCCCTGGGGACCGCCACCCCCCAGGGCCAGCTCCTGCAATGTCCCGGGGTGCCCACCCCCGGGACATTGCTGCTGGCTATGGCAGGGCGGGAGCCGTGCGGCTCCCACCCTGCCATAGCAAACTCTGCTTCGGTTTTTGGAAGTGAGAGTTGGAAACCTGCTCTCGATTCCAAAAACGGAAGCAGAATTGCTTTTGCACAAGGGGAGCTGCATGTCAGCAGCTCCCCTTGTGCAAAAGCAATGCTGGCTCCCGCAGGAGGCTGGGAGCCGGCGGGACCATGGGGGCATTGGGGCTCCGCCCATGGTCCCCAACGGAAAGGGCCGGCCCTGGGGGATGGGGTCCCTGGGGCCAGAAGTGGCCCAGGAGGGGGGCCACGCGGCCCCCCTCTATAATTAAAAATGAAGGGTGGCGAGGCCCCAGGGGATGGGGTCCCCGGGGCCAGAAGTGGCCTACTGGAGGTAATAGGA
Source organism: Calotriton arnoldi (assembly GCA_963921515.1). Taxonomy (NCBI): domain Eukaryota; kingdom Metazoa; phylum Chordata; class Amphibia; order Caudata; family Salamandridae; genus Calotriton; species Calotriton arnoldi. Next base: position 21,820 of record CAWUFW010028151.1, on the reverse strand, counting down.
GGGGTAGTTGGCCCCAAGGTTGTCCTTGGGGGTCAACTACCCCTCTTGTTACCTCCAGTAAGTCCCACACAGTGGGATTGCTAAGACGTCTTCAGAGGACATGCCCCCCTTTCTCCACCACTCTGCAAACGCGCCTCCTGGCAGACTACGGGATGGGGGATGAAGTCTAATTTACTCCTGAGGGACTTTGGGTGCCAATAAGCCCTTCTAGTACCTCCTCTAAGTCCTATGCAGCGGAATTCCTGAGCGCTGGTTGGAGGCCCAGCACCCTTTCTCCACCACTCTGCAAACGTGACTACTACTTAAAGAAGGATCTTTCTGCACCTCTGACTTAGAGGTAGTTTTAATCCCCCTGCCCTATTATGTACTAGGGCCTTACAGAGGAGGTCATGCCAATTACAGGGGTACTCCAACGCATAGTGTTCCCTAGTGTATGTAGGTGTTTTCAATGTATTCTAAGTGTCTTGCATCTCAAATGACATCACTGATGACATCATCCAGTGACTGTGTTTCTTTAAAGTTTAAATATGTTTTATATATCTATATATATGCCAAGGTGTATTGAAGAATGAGTGGGTGTATAAGTGTCTGAATGGATGATTTAGTAGGTGCGTGACTGACTGTATAAGTGAGTGATTAAACGTGTCTTACTGAATGCAACTCTCTCAGTTGGTGTGTAAGCGGCTGCATGGGTTGGTGAGTAGCTACATGAGTGTCTATATGGGTTATTGATTGGTTGTCAGAGTATCTGTATGGGTGCCTGAGTATCTGTGTGGGTGGGTGGGGGGTGTGTGACTCTGTGCATACATGTGTGAGTGGGTAATTCACTGGGTGTATGGGTTCAAGAGTGCATCTGTGAAGGGCTGTATGGGTGGTTGAGTGTGTGTATGGGTGTGTTGGTGAGTGAATGGATGTCCCAGTGGTACATGTGTGAGTAACTACATATGTGAAAGGCAGTACATGTGAGTGTTGGAGTATATAAATCACTATATGGGAGAGTGAGTGTTTGTGAGAGTGGCTGTATGGATGAGTGTCTGCTTGTATCAGTGATTGTATAACAGAGTAAGTATGTGTTAGTATCTGTATGAATAAGTGAGGTGGGGTGTGTATAACTGTATAGGTGAGTAAATGGGAGTGTGAATGATTCTTTGCATGACTGACTAGGTGTGTGAGTAACACTATGGATGAGTGGCGATGTGTGAGTGTCTGCATAGGTGTATGAGTGCATATGATAGTGCTGTATGAGAGTGACTGCATGTATGAGTGACTGTATGGGTGAATGAGTGGATGTGTGTGTAGACCTAGGAATCAGTGAGTTGGTATGTAGTAACTGGTATTGGCGTGTCTATGGTTTCGAAAATGGTATTCTTTTTAGAGTGGGTGTATCAAAGGTTATATTAGGGTGTAAGGAGGTGCATCAGATTATCACGTGAATGATGTCATCAGTGATGCCATTTGAGATGTCATCAGTGATGTCACTGACCATGTCATGAATGATGTAATATGTGACGTCATCAGTAGTGCATTGCGGGGGCGCGAGTTATAGTTAGGTCAACTAACTATAACGGCTGAATTTCTCTGGTTTTGTACAAGTGAAATGTCCAACTAACTGTGGTTTTTTTCAGTGAATTTATAAGGTTTTTTAAATGCTAATTTCTGACTATAACGTCCCTGAAACCTATGTTTTTTTCTGTGAGTATATATATATATATATATTCACTTAAAAAACCAATGCATCTTCTCACACCCTAATATAACTTTTGATACACCCACTCTAAATTACAGACTGCCATTCTCAAAACCATACACACTCCAATACCAATAACTACATACCCACTCACTGATTCTTAGGTCTACACACACACATCTACTCACTCACCTGTACAGTCACTCATACTTACAGTCACTCAGTACAGGACTATCATATGCACTCATACACCTATATAAATACTCACACACCGCCACTCATCCATAGAGGTACTCACACACCTAGTCAGTCATGCAAAAAATTAATCACACACCCATTTACTCACCTATACAGTTATACACACACCAGCTCACTTACACAAATACTAGCACATTCTTACGCTCTTATACAATAACTGATACAAGCACACACGCATCCATACAGCCACTCTCACAATCACACACTCTCACTTATAGCCATTTAAATACTCTAACACACATATATACTGCCTTTTACATATGTAGTTACTCGCACATGTACCACTGAGATATACATTCACTCACTAACACACCCATACACACACTCACCCACCCAAGCAGTCCATCACAGATGCACTCTTGAAATCATGCACCCAGTGAATCACCCACTCACACATCTATGTACAGAGTCACACACACCCCATCCACACAAACACTCAGGCACCCATACAGATACTCAGAGAACCAATCAATAACCCATATAGACACTCATGTAGCTATTCGCAAATCCATGCATCCACTTACACACCAACAGACAGACGGATACAGACATTCACACAGTTAAGTCACTAACCCATGCATTCAGTAAGATACGTTTAATTACTGACTTGTAGAGTCAGTCACGCACGTACTAAATCATCCATTCAGACACTTATACACCCACCCATTCTTCAATACGCCTTTCCCTATATATATATTAAACATATTTAAACTTTACAGAAACACACAGTCACTGGATGATGTCATCAGTGATGTCATTTGAGATGTCATCAGTGATGTCATCAGTGATGTCACTGACCATGTCATGAGTGATGTAATATGTGACGTCATCAGCAGTGCATTGCGGGGCGCGAGTTATAGTTAGCTGAACTAACTATAACGGGGAATTTCTATGGTTTTGTACGAGTGAAATGTCCAACTAACTATAACTGTCCCTAAAACCTATGGTTTTTTCAGTGAATTTCAAAGGTTTTTTAAATGCTAATTTCTAACTATAACGTGTCTGAAACCTATGGTTTTTTCAGTGAATTTCATAGGTTTTTTAAATGCTAATTTCTAACTATAATGTGCCTGAAACCTATGGTTTTTTAAGTGAATTTCAAAGGTTTTTTAAATGCTAGTTTCTAACTACGCCTACAGAGGTAGGACATGTGAAGAAAAAAGAAAAAACTCACAGAAAGAAGCAAAAGATGTGCAGAAAGAACCAACAGAGGAGCAGAAAGAGGCCTTGTTGCAAAATCATCCTGTGCCCACAACTTTTTCAGACGGGTACTGGTGGTAACTGACTCTGACTAACCAGAGCCAGTGCTATGCTAAAAGACACTTAGAATACAGTGAAAACACCTACATACACTAGGGAACACTATGCGTTGGGGTACCCCTGTGATTAGCATGACCTCCTCTGTAAGTCCCTAGTACATAATAGGGCAGGGGGATTAAAACTACCTCTTAAAACGCGCTACGGGGCGCGTTTGCACAGTGGTGAAGGGAGGGGGGGCCTGAGGTGACATGTGTGCAAACGCGCCCCGTGGCGCGTTTTAAGTTGCGGGATTAAGTCCCCTTGAATCCTGAGGGTCCCTGGGGCCCAACTAGCCCACCAGGTACCTACAGTTAGCACCACAGAGCTGAGTTGCAGAGAGGCGTTCCGAGGCCACGCACCTTTTTTCACCTCTCTGCAACGCAACTCTGTTGTGCTTACTGAAGGTACCTGGTGGGCTAGTTGGCCCCCAGGGTCCCTCAGGATTCAAGGAATTAATTCCCCAACTTAAAGCGCACCACAGGGCGTGTTTGCGCACATTTCACCTGAGGCCCCGCCCCCTCCCTTCACCACTGTGCAAACGCGCCCCGTGGCGCGTTTTAAGTTGGGGGATTAGGTCACCTTGAATCCTGAGGGTCCCTGGGGCCCAACTAGTCCACCAGGTACTTCCAGTAAGCACCACAGGCCTGCGTTGCAGAGAGGTGGTCCGAGGCCACGCCCCTTTTTACTCCTCTCTGCAACGCAGCTCTGTGGCGCTTACTGGAGGTGCCAATGAAGCAAAGCAGTTTGCAATGACAGGGCGGGAGCCGCGAGGCTCCCGCCCTGTCATTGCAAACAGCAGTGTCCCGGGGTGGGCACCCCGGGACACTGCAGGAGCCGGCCCTGGGGGGTGGCGGTCCCCAGGGCCATCACAGGCTCCAGGAGGGGGGCCGCGCGGCCCCCCTCCCATCGTGTGCACATCCCCGGGGAGGTGGTGGTCCCCGGGGCTCTGGGGTCCGTAACGGACCCCCAAATTTACATTTTTAGTGCCCCGGGAGGTGGCGGTCCCGGGGCGTGTGGGGGGCTCGACCCCCCACACAGGTTTTTTTATTTTTTTAAAAGAAGCCCCAGGGGGTGGCGGTCCCCAGGGCTGCGGGGGGCCGTGTGTCCCCCGCAAATAATTAATGAAAGCCCCGGGGGGTGGCAGTCCCCGGGGCTTGGGGGGGCCTTGGAGGCCTCCCCACACATTTAAAAATTAGCCCCGGGGGGTGGCGGTCCCCGTGGCTGCGGGGGGGCTGTGTGCCCCCCGCAACTCATAAATCAAGCCCCGGGGAGGTGCCAGTGTGGGGGGGATTGGGGGCCCCCCCACACATTTTTTCAGTGCCCCCGGGACTTGGCCCACCCGGGGGCATTTTGAATACGAAGCGCGGGAGTCCGCGCTTCGTTTTTATTTTTTTTTCGGCCAAAATTCGCGCTGGGTGCGCGAATCTCGCCGATTTAAAAAAAAAAAGAAATGCTTTTTTTGGCCCTGGGGGTCCTTGTGGGACCCCCTAAGCAGGCCTAGGGGGTCAGGGTGTTTCTACCCTGCCCCCTTTTTGCGTTTTGCGCACTTGTTTCTCTGATTTCTTGTGCCTCGGTTCTACCGAGGCACAAGATGGCTGCCAACACTTCCTGGTTTGGATTGTTGACAGCCAATTAGCATACAGCTCGTGATCGGGAGGGTGCGCGGATCCTCCGCGGCCATAGATATATATGTGTTTTTACTTTGATTTTCTCAGCAACTACTGAACGGATTTACACCATTTAACAAAAAGGGTTCTTTCTGAACCAAGAACTACCTCTTTGCCAAATTTGGTGTAATTCCGTTCAGTAGTTCGGGCTGTAGCCGTGTCTAAAGTTTCCTATGGAAAATTGCATGTGGAAAACACGTTTTGGGACCCCCCTTTTTTCTCGGCCTTTTTTCTCGGCCCCCACTTGCCGAATCACCCCGAAACTTTCAGGATAGGAGCGGACTGGAGCGCCCCACGAGTTTTGAAAATTTCGCGAAGATTCGTCAACCGACGCCAAAGTTATTGGAAATAGAATGTTGCAAATTTCCTATGGAAAATAGGTCCTAACTATACCGACCGCCAGTAGGTAATATATATATATATATTTGCGGGTCTTTACCTCGGCTGGTGGGAGGAGCAGGTCGTCAGCAAGATGGACCAATTCGTGACCAACGTAATTATGTGGTCACGATATATTGACGACATTTTTTGTATCTGGAGAGGGAGTGAAACGGAAGCTACAGATTTTGTTGAACGACTGAATGATAACACCTTAAATCTGAAATTCACAAGCCAAATTGATAAAGAGAAAATTGAATTTCTTGATTTACAGTTACATGTTGAAGGTGGGAGATTAAACAGTAGGTTATATCGAAAAGAGACTGCAGGCAATAGCCTATTGCATGCACGTAGCTGTCATCCACACAATTTAATCCGTAGTATACCATTAGGAGAATTACTCCGGGCTAAAAGAAACTGTAGTTCAGAGGAAAGCTACACAAAGGAGGAAATCTGTATGACCAAACGATTCCTTGACAGAGGGTACACTAAATCCACAATAAAGGAAGCAAGTCGACAAGTTGCAGATAGGTGTAGAGCTGAGTTGCTGGCTCCGAAATTGGATGGGAACAATGACTCTGAACAGAAGATTAGATTCATTACTGATTATCACAGTCAATCTTGGTTGGTAAGGAAAAGTCTTACAAAATTTTGGCAGGTATTGAAGACTGATAAGGATATTGCAAATTGTGTAGAGGAATATCCCCAGATCACGTTCAGGAAAGCATGGTCATTAAAGGATACCATCTGTAAATCCCTCATTACGTCAGAGTCCCAAATGAGTCAGATCCAAGGATTTTATATCTGCGGAGGCTGCAAAGCTTGTAAATACAGTGCCAATCATAAAGAAGTCAGACTGTCATCCATGTGTAAACCTTTTAAAATTACAAAGCATGTGTCGTGTAATACCGACCATGCAGTGTATGCCTTGAAGTGTCCTTACGAAAAATACTACATTGGAAGTACCATCCATAAGGCTAAAAAACGGATCCTTGAACATCTCCGTGCCATAAAAAACATAACAAACAGTACCCAGTAGCTCAACACTTCAAGGCATTCCATAATCAGAACAGCAATCACCTCTCGTTCTGTGTGTTGGACACTGTGCCAAGCAACGAAAGAGGTGGTGACCGCGTTCTTAAACTTAGACGGCTCGAGTCCAGACTGATAATACAATATCACACTATGACACCTACAGGCCATAATGGGGATGAAGAGCTGTCGGTACATCTAGGATAATTAGATAATAGGAAGTTGAATATGTTGCTTTGTATCTGCTTATATATGTTTTAAATCGTAATAACATGATGAGTGTAACTCTTTTAACCTCACTGTTAGCTTAAGTTTAACTTTTTTGTTGGGTTTCTGCACCACACGGTATGATTTAAGACGCACATTTATTAATTAGATTCATTCTGCTTTATTTTCAGATGGAACTTTATGTACAACGGCAATGGAAGGCAACCGAGCAAGAATTATCTCTTAGTGGACTGAGTTTATTTTAACTCAGTAGTAAATGTGGATGAGTGTTTTGCAACAGGGGATGTTTGTGAGGCAACAACATGAACATTGGCTGGCCCACTGGGGTGGGATTGAAGTAAATGGAAATATTAGTACCTGGTGGCCGATGGAGGCAGTGCCACTTTTATTTGGCTTTTCTTTATACCATGTGAAGAATTTGTTTATGTTCATCTAAATTTATAATGGAAGGTTGGCTTTCCACATGAAATAACACTAGCCCACTGTGGCAGGACTCTGTTACATAGTGAATGCCCACTGGGGCGGAATTTATGTGAATAGATACATTAATGGAGATAAGTTCTGGACGTTTAAATTAGGTAAAAGATACCAAAGCCATACGTAGTGCTTCACCTGTAATTACAGGTCAGTACGGTTGTAAATCACCGGGCACCGTGTTATGTGTGCGTCCATTCCCCTTGTTTATATGCGTGCTTGTCAATAAAGCAAGTTGACGAACGGTATTGAAAGTAACACTCAAATTGATTCACCACGAAAGAGAGGTGTATGAATGGTTTTGAAAACACTTGCCGTTTTGTTCCTTTTCTGAAATAAGTAATCACGAATTTATGTTGTATTGAAGGACTTTGGTGTTAAAAATGATAAATCTGTTTGGCAGAGTCTGCTTTCACTGTTGATGTATGATCACATGGGTGTTTAGACAAAATGGTGCATTGTTACAACATCAGTCACTCGTGAGCAAGGAGCGTGTTGCTCCGAAACGCGTAGGGTGTTGTGCCACTAATTGGATTAAATACGATTTTTCGCAAGAATTTTGGTTTGCGGTTTTTGCTGTCCTTGTGAATGATTGCAGCAATGTGGATAAATTGATGGGATTCACCATCCCACCGCGGAACCGCCGTCGCGAATGGGCTCGGGTAAGGTGACTTTGTTTATGTGGATATATATATATATTCACTGAAAAAACCATAGGTTTCAGGCACGTTATAGTTAGAAATTAGCATTTAAAAAACCTTACAAATTCACTGAAAAAACCATAGGTTTTAGGGACAGTTATAGTTAGTTAGACATTGCACTCGTACAAAACCCGTGAAATTCCCCGTTATAGTTAGTTCAGCTAACTATAACTCGCGCCCGCAATGCACTGTTGATGACATCACATATTACATCACTCATGACATGGTCAGTGACATCACTGATGACATCACTGATGACATCTCAAATGACATCACTGATGACATCATCCAGTGACTGTGTGTTTCTGTAAAGTTTAAATATTTTTAATATATATAGGGAAAGGCGTATTGAAGAATGAGTGGGTGTATAAGTGTCTGTATGGATGATTTAGTAGGTGCGTGACTAACTCTATAAGTGAGTGATTAAACGTATCTTACTGAATGCATGGGTTAGTGACTAAACTGGGCGAATGTCTGTATCCGTCTGTCTGTTGCTGTGTAAGTGGCTGCATGGGTTTGTGAATAGCTACATGAGTGTCTATATGAGTTATTGATTGGTTGTCTGAGTATCTGTATGGGTGCCTGAGTGTTTGTGTGGGTGGGGTGTGTGCGACTCTGTGCATAGATGTGTGAGTGGGTGATTCACTGGGTGGATGGTTTCAAGAGTGCATCTGTGATAGACTGTATGGGTGGGTAAGTGTGTGTAAGAGTGTGTTAGTGAGTGAATGTATGTCCCAGTGGTACATGTGTGAGTAACTACATATGTGAAAGGCAGTATATATGTGTGTTGGAGTATATAAATAGCTATAAGCGAGAGTGTGTGATTGTGAGAGTGACTGTATGGATGAGTGTGTGCTTGTATCAGTGATTGTATAAGAGCGTAAGAATGTGCTAGTATTTGTATGAGTAAGTGAGCTGGTGTGTGTATAACTGTATAGGTGAGTAAATGGCAGTGTGTTTAATTATTTGCATGACTGACTAGGTGTGTGAGTACCTCTATGGATGAGTGGCGGTGTTTGAGTGTCTATATAGGAGTATGAGTGCATATGATAGTCCTGTACTGAGTGACCGTAAGTATGAGTGACTGTACGGGTGAGTGAGTGGATGTGTGTGTAGACCTAAGAATCAGTGAGTGGGTATGTAGTTATTGGTGTTGGAGTGTCTATGGTTTTGGGAATGGCAGTCTGTAATTTAGAGTGGGTGTATCAAAGGTTATATTAGGGTGTGAGGAGGTGCATCAGATTATCACGTGGATGATGTCATCAGTGATGTCATCAGTGATGTCATTTGAGATGTCATCAGTGATGTCATCAGTGATGTCACTGACCATGTCATGAGTGATGTAATATGTGACGTCATCAGCAGTGCATCGCGGGGGCGCGAGTTATAGTTAGCTGAACTAACTATGACGGGGGAATTTCACGGGTTTTGTACGAGTGCAATGTCCAACTAACTATAACTGTCCCTAAAACCTATGGTTTTTTCAGTGAATTTGTAAGGTTTTTTAAATGCTAATTTCTAACTATAACGTGCCTGAAACCTATGGTTTTTTCAGTGAATTTCAAAGGTTTTTAAATGCTAATTCCTAACTATAACATGTCTGAAACCTATGTTTTTTTTCAGTGAATTTCAAAGGTTTTGTAAATGACAATTTTTAAATGTATTAATTGTTATATTTATTTTTTTGATACTGATTTACTACATTTTTTTAAACTATTTATTTTTAGATATTTTATTTTTTAAATTACATTGTAATTACATTATACATTACATTACAAAATATACTTTCTCAGAATGAATTACTTTAGTTTAAATACTTTGCAAATAGGCAATAGACTTTTAAGTACAGTAGTTACAGTTGTTGCAATGGGCAACACAATTTCAAACACAATGCAACATTGAGCTCAATGTGAATTTCTAGTTAAATGCAATTAGTTACTTTATGGATTACTTTTCTAACCACAGGACTGGATCCTACATTCAGTCCTGGGACATCTCCTGTAAACAGTTGAGTAAAAGCGTTTTGGTTACAGTAGTGATTTTTAAGGAATATTATTGTATTTTAAAAGTTGACAGAAACTTTTTCACATAGAATCACCAATGTTATCCTATGGGAGGAAATTCACTTAGCAGGTAAGTAGTGTTATCGTTACTTTTTCTTACTCAGTGGTGGATCCTGGATCCAGCACTGGTGCATCTCCTGTAAACAGTTGAAAGAATGCGTTTAAGTCATACAGGCGATTTTTAAGGAATATTTGTAGTTTGTGAAAATCGACACTTTGAAACTTTTCTGCTGAAAACCAGACAATGGATTCCTATGGAAGGAAATACAAGTTACTGGTAAGTACGGTTAGAATTACTTTTCAGGGTCAGTGCTGGGCTAAAAGATGCAGCACTGGGTTCTCTCCTGATAACAGGTGAGTAAATCGGAATTCGTAGTTCGGCTGATTTTAGAGGAATATTATAAAGTTCCAAAACTCCACACTTAGAAGAATTTCCAAGTGAAACCAGTCAATGTTAGCCTATGGAAGGAAATTCAAGTTACTGGTAAGTACGGTTAGAATTACTTTTCAGGATCTGTACTGGGCTCAAAGATGCAGCACTGAGGTCTCTCCTGATAACAGGTGAGTAAATTGGAATTCGTAGTTCGGCTGATTTTAGAGGAATATTTGCACAATGGTGAAGGAAGGGGGTGGGGCCTGAGGTGACATGTCTGCAAACACGCCCTGTGGCGCGTTTTAAGTTGGAGAATTAATTCCTCCTCAATCCCGAGGGTCCCAAGGGGCCAACTAGCACACCAGATACCTCCAGTATGCGCCAGAGAGCTGCATTGCAGAGAGGTGTTCAGAGGCCATGCCCCTTTTTACAACACTCTGCAACGCAGCTCTGTGGCGCTTACTGGAGGTACCTGGTGGGCTAGTTGGCCCCAGGGACCCTCAGGATTGAAGAGGAATTAATTCCTGAACTTAAAAACGCCACGGGGCCTGTTTGCACACATGTCACCTGAAGCCCCGCCCCTCCCTTCACCACTGTGCAAACGCGCCCGTGGCGCGTTTTAAGTTGGGGGATTAACTCCCCTTGAATCCTGAGGGTCCCTGGAGTCCAAGTAGCCCTCCATGTACCTCCAAAAAGCGCCACAGAGCTGCGTTGCAGAGAGGTGTAAAAAGGGGCGTGGCCTCTGTACACCTCTCAGCAACGCAGCTCCCTGGCGCATACTGGAGGTTCCTGGTGGGCTAGTTGGCCCCCAGGCACCCCCAGTATTCAAGGGGAGTTCGTTCCCCATCTGCAAACGCGCCAGGGGGCGCGTTTGCAGACTGCTGCAGCAAGGGGGCGGGGCCTCCGGCACGATGCCGGTCTTTTTTTTTTTTTTACTTTTTTTTTTGTATGGGAGGGGGCTGCATGGCCCCCCTTCCCTCGGCCACTTTTGGCCTCGGGGACCCCATCCCCCGGGGCCTGAGCATTTTTTTTTTTAACAAAAAAACGGGAAGGAGGCCGCGTGGCCCCCCTTCCCTGGGCCTCTATTGGCGCCGGGGACCCCATCCCCCGGGGCATGTCCTCTTTTTTTTTTTTTTTTTTAAATATTTGGAGGGGGGCTGCGTGGCCCCCCTCCTCAGGCCATTTAAGGCCCCGGGGACCCCATCCCCCGGGGCCGGCCTTGCCCTTTTTATTTTTTTGGGGGGGGGAGGGGGGCTGCGTGGCCCCCCTCCCGGGCCACTACTTGCCCCGGGGACCCCATCCCCCGGGGCTGGCCCTCTCCGTTGGGGACCGTGGGGGGGTCCCCAATCCCCCCACGGTCCCGCCGGCTCCCCGCGTCCCTCGGGAGCCAGCATTGCTTTTCCACATGGGGAGCTGCTAAGATGCAGCTCCCCGTGTGGAAAAGCAATTTGCTTGAATTTTGGAAGAGAGAGCAGGTTTCCTGCTCTCCCTTACAAAATTCAAAGCAGTTTGCTATGACAGGACGGGAGCCGCGAGGCTCCCGCCCTGCCATAGCAAACTACAGTGTCCCGGGGATAGGCACCCCGGGACACTGCAGGAGCCGGCCCTGGGGGTGGTGGTCCCCAGGGCCATCAAAGGCTCCAGGAGGGGGGCCGCGCGGCCCCCCTCCCAACATGTTGAAAGCCCCGGGGAGGTGGTGGTCCCCGGGGCTCTGGGGGTCCATAATGGACCCCCATATTTAACGATTTAGTGCCCCAGGGAGGTGGCGGTCCCCGGGGCGTGTGGGGGGCCAGAGCCCCCCCACACAACTAATTTTAATTTAAAAAAAAGAAGCCCCGGGGCTGCGGGAGCGCTGAGAGCCCTCCCGCACCATTTTGTTTAAAGCCCCGGGGGGTGGCGGTCCCCGGGGCTTGGCAGGGCCTTAGAGGCCCCCCATATAATTATTAATAAACCCCCGCATGCCCCCGGGACTTGGCCCACCCGGGGGCCAATTAACCACGAAGCGCACCCAGCGCGTTTTTTGCTGATTTAAAAAAATATATATTTTTTTTTTTAGCCCTGAGCAGGCCTAGGGGGTCAGGGTGTTTCTACCCTGCCCCCTTTTTGCGTTTTGCGCAGTTGTTTTACTGCTTTCTTGTTCCTCGGTTCTACCGAGGAATAAGATGGCTGCCAACACTTCCTGATTTGGAGTGTTGACAGCCAATTACCATACAGCTCGTGATCGGGAGGGTACGCGGACCCTACGCGGCCATAGATATATATGTGATTTTACTTTTGATTTTCTCAGGGACTACTGAACGGATTTACACCATTTAAGCAAAAGGCACGACTCTGAACCAAGGGCTACCTTTTTGGCAAATTTGGTGTAATTCCGTTCAGCAGTTCGGGCTGTAGATGCGATGAAAAGTCCCTATGGAAAGATGAATGGGGAAAACACATTTTGGGACCCCCCTTTTTTCTCGGCCCCCGCTTGACGAATCACCCCGAGACTTTCAAGATAGGAGCGGACCGGAGCGGGCCACAAAGTTTGAAAATTTCGCAAAGATTCGTCAACCGGCGCCAAAATTATTTCAAATAGAATGTTGCGGATTTCCTATGGAAAATAGGTCCTAACTATAACTATCTACTGGCGACCGCCAGTAGATAATATATATATATATATATATATATATATATCTATAACGACCAAGCCTGCTCCCAGGTAAGGATAGGCACGACACAACTCCGGGGTCTTTAAAAACAGGCTTTATTTGAATTTCACTTGCGTGATGCTGGCAGTCCATGAAACGCTCGGGCAGACGCGTTTCCGCCTTCAATGGCTTTCCTCAGTGCCGGTTTCACGGGCTCCATGTTCATCCTGGGGGCCAGGTAGAGTGCAGATGATGACGTGATCGCTCTCAATCAGGTGGTATTTCGCCCCTCCTCCAATTTAAAGGTGTACCAGCATCACACAGACACCCTCCCAAGCAGATGCATGCTGGATAGTGTAGTTCGAATGGGTGTCTATGCAGTGATAGGGTCACTCCAGACATCAGGTGATGCCCCAAACGAGTCGGTTCCGAACTTCACTCCAGCTCGAGTGCCCAGTCGGGTGATAAAAAACCTCCTGCAGACCCCTTAATCAGGCAATACGTATTGCCTCCTCTCTCCCCTTTGCAGCATATAAGACCAGGATCGTAGTGCAAACTGCCGGGGGGGCTCCGCGTTCTGCAATCTGATGCAAACGTCCCAAAGTGCTGGTCCTCCGCTGTGCTCCTGACCGAGAGGGTGTGCCGTGAGTCAGCGACCTGCTTGCTGACCAAACACAATGACCAAGCCTGCTCCCAGGTAAGGGTAGGCACAACACAACTCCCGGGTCTTTAAAAACAGGCTTTATTTGAAATTCACTTGCGTGATGCTGGCAGTCCATGAAACGCTCGGGCAGACGCGTTTCAGCCTTCAATGGCTTTCCTCAGTGCCGGTTTCACGGGCTCCATGTTCATCCTGGGGGCCAGGTAGAGTGCAGATGATGACGTGATCGCTCTCAATCAGGTGGTATTTTGCCCCTCCTCCAATTTAAAGGTGTACCAGCATCACACAGACACCCTCCCAAGCAGATGCATGCTGGATAGTGTAGTTCGAATGGGTGTCTAAGCAGTGATAGGGTCACTCCAGACATCAGGTGATGCCCCAAACGAGTCGGTTCCGAACTTCACTCCAGCTCGAGTGCCCAGTCAGGTGATAAAAAGCCTCCTGCAGACCCCTTAATCAGGCAATACGTATTGCCTCCTCTCTCCCCTTTGCAGCATATAAGACCAGGATGGTAGTACAAACTGCTGGGGGGGCTCCGCGTTCTGAAATCCGATGCAAACGTCCCAAAGTGCTGGTCCTCCACGATATATACATCAGAAGTACTCCACCCTTCCTTTGTCGTCTCTCAAGAACTGGAGCACGGACCACGGTTTAGTGCAAGTAAGCTGTTTTATTTTGCTCTACCAAACAGCAGCCATAACGCGTTTCGACCCCGGAGGGCCTTGATCACATGACACGCATCACAGTCGGAAGTTTGCTTTTTCTACCATTTTTTAAAAATTACCTTAAAGTGACAAGTGCAACAATTCAAAGGGAAGTCATAGACATAAACAAAATATTCAAAATATTCTATGTTTACAGATGTTGGTTTTATGGTTAAAATAACATCCCGGTCTAAATACCTAAAAATCCAGTTGTATTTTCACAAGTTAAGATCATAAAACCATAGAACCAATAAAGTTGTATAAAATTCAGCAATAATTGAAATTTCACAATATTCAAAATTTCCATTGCCTGTCAACCTGTACCATATTTAAACCATGAGTGGCTTGACCCCCATTGGCCTCTAGTTCCCTTGATCATTTATGTATAATACATGCATTGCATGATAGGTCATTGGTATTGCTGGGGTTTCTGCATCAATGGTAGATTTCAAGAAGATCTAAAGTGCTAGTGCCTATACAATTGTTCAATGTAAACTTCAATGTTGTAGACCCTATGACTATAAAAAACAAGTGCTAGTGTGTACTAAAATGTTTAAAGTGCCTGTGCAAATTTCACCACAGTGTAAAAAGCTAAAATGATGTGTATAGAACTGTGTGTATAATAAAAGGGGCGGTTGCGGTTTCAGTTCGAGATGGCAGCGTTGATACATTTTGTGGAGTATCCTCTCGCTAAAAACTTGTTTTTGCTGGCTAATTGTGCTGCCTTCAAATCATCCTCACAACTGCATATTCGTTTGAGCTGGAGCATCTCCCCATAAGGAATGCTCTGGATCAAATGTTGGGGGTGGGAACTGCAGGCGTGTAATACAGAATTGCCTGCAGTTGGCTTCCGATGCAGTTTAGTCTCCAGTATGCCCTCTCTAAAGTACACCTGGACATCAAGGAAATTGACAGTGTTAGAGCTCAACGTGGCCGCGAACTGTAAATTAAGGCTGTTGGTATTGAGACCTTCTATAAACTTCTCAGCTTCTGACCGGGTCCCCTGCCAGACTAAAAAAAGGTCATCTATAAACCTTAGCCAAAGTTTAATATTGTTTACAAAATATGCCTCGTGCTCTTTTCGTAGGACCAGCTCCTCCCACCATCCCATGTGCAAACAGGCATAACTGGGGGAGAAGCTGTCCCCCATATATATATATATATATATATATATATATATATATATATATATATATATTATCTACTGGCGGTCGCCAGTAGATAGTTATAGTTAGGACCTATTATCCATAGGAAATCAGCGACATTCTATTTGAAATAACGTTGGCGCCGGTTGACGAATCTTCACGAAAGCTTCCAACTTGTTGGGGCGCTCCGCTCCGCTCCTACCCTGAAAGTCTCGGGGTGATACGTCAAGCGGGGGCCGAGAAAAAAGGGGGGTCCCAAAACGCGTTTTCCCCATTCATTTTTCCATAGGAACCTTTAGTCGCAGCTACAGCCCGAACTGCTGAACGGAATTACACCAAATTTGGCAAAGAGGTAGCCCTTGGTTCAGACTGGTGCCTTTTGCTAAAATGGTGTAAATCCGTTCAGTAGTTCCTGAGAAATTCACAAGTAAAATCACATATATATCTATGGCCGCGTCGGATCCGCGTACCCTCAGCGCACCCTGCACGCACCGTCCCGATCATGAGCTGCATGCTAATTGGCTGTCAGCTGGCTGTCAACACTCCAAACCAGGAAGTGTTGGCAGCCATTTTGTCCCTCGGTAGAACCGAGGCACAAAAACAAGTGCGCAAAACGCACAAAGGGGGCAGGGTAGAAACACCCTGACCCCCTAGGCCTGCTCAGGGGGTCCCACAAGGACCCCCTGGGCAGAAAAAAACATTTTTTTTTTTTAAATCGGCAGGATGCGCTCAGGGTGCGTGGATCCTGCCGATTAGAAAAACCCCAGAGGAAACAAGTGCGCAAAACGCACAAAGGGGCAGGGTAGAAACACCCTGACCCCTAGGTCTGCTCAGGGGTCCCACAAGGACCCCATGGGCAGAAAAAAGCATTTAAAAAATAAAAAAATCGGCGGGATGCACTCAGGGTGCGCGGATCCCGCCGAGAAAAAAAGAAATCGAAGCGCGGTCTCCCGCGCCTGTTGTTAATTTGCCCCTGGGTGGGCCAAGTCCCGGGGGCATAGTGGGGGGGTTTAGATTTAATGTGGGGGGCCTCTAAGGCCCCCCAAGCCCCGGGGACCGCCACCCCCGGGGCTTTAAAAACATAATGGTGCGTGAGGGCTCTTGGCCCTCCCGCAGCCCCGGGGACCGCCACCCCCGGGGCTTCTTTTTTTAAAAATGTTTTTGACCTGTGTGGGGGCTCCAGCCCCCACACGCCCTGGGGACTGCCACCTCCCGGGGCTGTGCACTGGATGGGAGGGGGCCGCGCGGCCCCCCTCCTGGAGCCAGTGATGGCCCTGGGGACCGCCACCCCCCATGGCCGGCTCCTGCAGTGTCCCGGGGTGCCTACCCGGGACACTGCTGTTTGCAATGACAGGACGGGAGCCTCGCGGCTCCCGTCCTGTCATTGCAAACTTGCTTTTGATATTGGAAGCAGAGCAGGAAACCTGCTCTCGCTTCAATATCCAAAGCAAATTGCTTTCCACATGGGGAGCAGCATCTTAGCTGCTCCCCATGTGGAAAGCAATGCCGGCTCCCGTAGGACACGGGGAGCCGGCGGGACTGTGGGGGTTTGGGGACCCCCACAGTCCCCAACGAGAGGCCAGGCCCCGGGGGATGGGGTCCCCGGGGCCATAAGTGGCCAGGGAGGGGGGCCACGCAGCCCCCCCTCCCCTAAAAAAAAAAAAAAAAAAATATTTAAAGGCCGGCCCCGGGGGATGGGGTCCCGGGGCCTTAAATGGCCTGAGGAGGGGGCCACGAAGCCCCCTCCAAATTTTTAATAAAAAAAGAGGGCTTGCCCCGGGGGATGGGGTCCCCGGGGCCAATACAGGCCCAGGGAAGGGGGGCCACGCGGCCCCCTTCCCGTTTTTAAAATTTATTTTAAAAAAAACTCCTCAGGCCCCGGGGGATGGGGTCCCCGGGGCAAAAAGTGACTGAGGGAAGGGGGCCACGCAGCCCCCTCCCAATTAAAAAAAAGACCGGCATCGTGCCGGAGGCCCCGCCCCCTCCCTGCAGCAGTCTGCAAACGCGCCCCCTGGCGCGTTTTGAGAAGGGAAGTAATTCCCCTTGAATACTGGGGGTCCCTGGGGGCCAACTAGCCCACCAGGAACCTCCAGTATGCGCCAGGGGCTGCGTTGCAGAGAGGTGTACAGAGGCCACGCCCCTTTACACCTCTCTGCAACGCAGCTCTGTGGCGCTTTTTGGAAGTACATGGTGGGCTAGTTGGACTCCAGGGACCCTCAGGATTCAAGGGGACTTAATCCCCCAACTTAAAACGCGCCACGGGCGCGTTTGCACAGTGGTGAAGGGAGGGGCGGGGCTTCAGGTGACATGTGTGCAAACAGGCCCCGTGGCGCGTTTTAAGATGAGGAATTAAATCCCCTTCAATCCTGAGGGTCCCTGGGGGCCAACTAGCCCAACAGGTACGTCCAGAAAGCACCACAGAGCTGCGTTGCAGAGAGGTGTAAAGAGGTGTGGCCTCTGTACACGTCTCTGCAACGCAGCCCCTGGCGCATACTGGAGGTTCCTGGTGGGCTAGTTGGCCCCAGGGACCCTCATGATTCAAGGGGACTTAATCCCCAACTTAAAACGCGGCACGGGGCGCGTTTGCACAGATGTCACCTCAGGCCCCGCCCCTCCCTTCACCATTGTGCAAATATTCCTCTAAAATCAGCCGAAATACGAATTCCGATTTACTCACCTGTTATCAGGAGAGACCTCAGTGCTGCATCTTTCAGCCCTGTACTGGTCCTGAAAAGTAATTTTAACCGTACTTACCAGTAACTTGAATTTCCTTCCATAGGCTAACATTGACTGGTTTCACTTAGAAATTCTTCTAAGTGTCGATTTTTGAAACATACAAATATTCCTCTAAAATCAGCCGAACTACGAATTCCGATTTACTCACCTGTTATCAGGAGAGACCTCAGTGCTGCATCTTTCAGCCCAGTACTGATCCTGAAAAGTAATTTTAACCGTACTTACCAGTAACTTGAATTTCCTTCCATAGGATATCATTGACTGGTTTCACTTGGAAATTCTTCTAAGTGTGGAGTTTTGGAACTTTATAATATTCCTCTAAAATCAGCCGAAATACGAATTCCAATTTACTCACCTGTTATCAGGAGAGACCTCAGTGCTGCATCTTTCAGCCCAGTACTGATCCTGAAAAGTAATTTTAACCGTACTTACCAGTAACTTGAATTTCCTTCCATAGGATATCATTGCCTGCTTTTTGATGAAAATGTTTCTAAGTGTTGATTTTTGAAACATACAAATATTCCTCTAAAATCAGTCAAAATAGGAATTCCGATTTACTCACCTGTTATCAGGAGAGACCTCAGTGCTGCATCCTTCAGCCCAGTACTGGTCCTGAAAAGTAATTTTAACCGTACTTACCAGTAACTTGAATTTCCTTCCATAGGCTAACATTGACTGGTTTCACTTGGAAATTCTTCTAAGTGTGGAGTTTTGGAACTTTATAATATTCCTCTAAAATCAGCCAAAATACGAATTCCAATTTACTCACCTGTTATCAGGAGAGACCTCAGTGCTGCATCTTTCAGCCCAGTACTGATCCTGAAAAGTAATTTTAACCGTACTTACCAGTAACTTGAATTTCCTTCCATAGGATATCATTGCCTGCTTTTTGCTGAAAATGTTTCTGTGTTGATTTTTGAAACATACAAATATTCCTCTAAAATCAGCCGAAATAGGAATTCCGATTTACTCACCTGTTATCAGGAGAGACCTCAGTGCTGCATCCTTCAGCCCAGTACTGGTCCTGAAAAGTAATTTTAACCGTACTTACCAGTAACTTGAATTTCCTTCCATAGGCTAACATTGACTGGTTTCACTTGGAAATTCTTCTAAGTGTGGAGTTTTGGAACTTTATAATATTCCACTAAAATCAACCGAAGTACGAATTCCAATTTACTCACCTGTTATCAGGAGAGAACCCAGTGCTGCATCTTTTAGCCCAGCACTGACCCTGAAAAGTAATTCTAACCGTACTTACCAGTAACTTATATTTCCTTCCATAGGAATCCATTGTCTGGTTTTCAGCAGAAAAGTTTCAAAGTGTCGATTTTCACAAATTACAAATATTCCTTAAAAATCGCCTGTGTGACTTAAACGCATTCTTTCAACTGTTTACAGGAAATGCACCAGTGCTGGTTCCAGGATCCACCTCTGAGTAAGAAAAAGTAACAATAACACTACTTACCTGCTAAGTGAATTTCCTCCCATAGGATAACATTGGTGATTCTATATGAAAAAGTTTCTAAGTGTCAACTTTTAAAATACAATAATATTCCTTAAAAATCACTACTGTAACCAAAACGCTTTTACTCAACTGTTTACAGGAGATGTCCCAGGACTGAATCTAGGATCCAGTCCTGTGGTTAGAAAAAGTAATCCATAAATTAACTAATTGCATTTAACTAGAAATTCACATTGAGCTCAATGTTGCATTGTTTTTGAAATTGT
Source organism: Calotriton arnoldi (assembly GCA_963921515.1). Lineage (NCBI taxonomy): Eukaryota > Metazoa > Chordata > Amphibia > Caudata > Salamandridae > Calotriton > Calotriton arnoldi. The sequence goes on along the minus strand of CAWUFW010028151.1, from coordinate 2,056 downwards.
GTTGCCCATTGCAACAACTGTAACTACTGTACTTAAAAGTCTATTGCCTATTTGCAAAGTATTTAAACTAAAGTAATTCATTCTGAGAAAGTATATTTTGTAATGTAATGTATAATGTAATTACAATGTAATTTAAAAAATAAAATATCTAAAAATAAATAGTTTAAAAAAATGTTGTAAATCAGTATCAAAAAAATAAATATAACAATTAATATATTTAAAAATTGTCATTTACAAAACCTTTGAAATTCACTGAAAAAACCATAGGTTTCAGACACGTTATAGTTAGGAATTAGCATTTAAAAAACCTTTGAAATTCACTGAAAAAACCATAGGTTTCAGACACGTTATAGTTAGGAATTAGCATTTAAAAAACCTTTGAAATTCACTGAAAAAACCATAGGTTTCAGGCACGTTATAGTTAGAAATTAGCATTTAAAAAACCTTAGAAATTCACTGAAAAAACCATAAGGTTTTAGGGACAGTTATAGTTAGTTGGACATTGCACTCGTACAAAACCCGTGAAATTCCCCGTTATAGTTAGTTCAGGTAACTATAACTCGCGCCCCGCAATGCACTGCTGATGACGTCACATATTACATCACTCATGACATGGTCAGTGACATCACTGATGACATCACTGATGACATCTCGAGTGACATCACTGATGACATCATCCATGTGAGAATTTAATGCATCTTCTCACACCCAAATATAAGTTTTGATACACCCACTCTAAATTACAGACTGCCATTCTCAAAACCATACACACTCCAATACCAATAAGTACATACCCACTCACTGATTCTTAGGTCTACACACACACATCTACTCACTCACCCGTACAGTCACTCATACTTACAGTCACTCAGTACAGGACTATCATATGCACTCATACACCTATATAAACACTCACACAACGCAACTCATCCATAGAGGTACTCACACACCTAGTCAGTCATGCAAATAATTAATCACACTCCAATTTACTCACCTATACAGTTATACACACCAGCTCACTTACTCATAAAAATACTAGCACATTCTTACGCTCCTATGCAAGCACACACTCATCCATATATCCACTCTCACAATCACACACTCTCACTTATAGCCATTTATATACTCCAACACAAATATATACTGCCTTTCACATATGTAGTTACTCACACATGTACCACTGAGATATACATTGAATCACTAACACACTCATACACACACTCACCCACCCATACAGTCCATCACAGACGCACTCTTGAAACCATGCACCCAGTGAATCACCCACTCACACATCTATGCACAGAGTCACACACACCCCACCCACACAAACACTGAGGCACCCATACAGATACTCAGAGAACCAATCCATAACCCATATAGACACTCATTTAGCTAGTCAGAAACCCATGCAGCTGCTTACACAACAATAGACAGACGGATACAGACATTCACACAGTTTAGTCACTCACCCATGCATCCAGTAAGATACGTTTAATCACTCACTTATAGACTCAGTCACGCACCTACTAAATCATCCATTCAGGCGCTTCTACACCCACTCATTCTTCAATACGCCTTTCCCTATATATATTAAACATATTTAAACTTTACAGAAACACACAGTCACTGGATGATGTCATCAGTGATGTCATCAGTGATGTCATTTGAGATGTCATCAGTGATGTCATCAGTGATGTCACTGACCATGTCATGAGTGATGTAATATGTGACGTCATCAGCAGTGCATTGCGGGGGCGCGAGTTATAGTTACCTGAACTAACTATAACGTGGGAATTTCACGGGTTTTGTACGAGTGCAATGTCCAACTAACTATAACTGTCCCTAAAACCTTATGGTTTTTTCAGTGAATATATATATATATATATTATCTGCTGGCGGTCGCCAGTAGATAGTTATAGTTAGGACCTATTTTCCATAGGAAATCCGCAACATTCTATTTGAAATAACGTTGGCGCCGGTTGACGAATCTTCGCGAAAGTTTCCAACTTGTTGGGGCGCTCCGGTCCGCTCCTATCCTGAAAGTCTCGGGGTGATT
>CAWUFW010028150.1:0-23192 GCA_963921515.1 Calotriton arnoldi | reverse complement strand
CTATTGGGTAGTGTTTAGTAATAAATACATATATTTTATATATATACGTGGTGTGGTTCTCCTTTCATTTGGTCATTCATGAGATTATAGACTGGTAAAATAAACAGCTTAACACTCCTTCAAGACTTAGCCTGAAGGCTGCTCTCCATAGCTACCACTAGGATAGCTTTCACTAAAGGTTGTCTTTAAACCTATCATCAATAAAGGTTGTTTGATCTGGTGCAAGGTGCCCACTAGAACTAGTGGACAGCATATGCCAGGCCAACTTCTCACACTGTGATAAAACACAATTCACTGGCAGGGCTTCCCAAAGGGAAGGAGAAGTGGACAAAATATAAGAGGAGAGAAAAACACTGCTTCTTCACTCAGCCGGGTACCACGTCTTGGCTCTCTGAGAAATCTACAGCGTTTATCGTGCAATGCTCTGGCAAAGAAACAATGGGGATGAGTACTGATGCCCTTCTCCGCACTCAAACACATGCACAAAATGACACAGAACATAGAATATATAAAGATAAATAAAATGTAATCACCTATTGCAGGGATTAACTGCAAGCCCTTAATATCTCTGTCCACGGGATTTGCGTAGAGGAGGTCACTATGCGCACTTAAGAAAGAACAGTTCGTGCTAACTCAAATTATACTGATTCATTGGTGAAACATAATGCTTGTTTTCTGTTTCCACTGTCTAATGTTCAGGAACAATACAGTTTTGAAGAGAAACGTAAATTAAGGCTGAACAAAATAAAAAGGAACTCAAAACACTATGGCACCATTCATCCGTGCACTCAGAAAACAAGAGACAATAATATCAATAACACTTTGTATCAGAGTTGCCAAAATCCTAATAGCGTACCATCATACAATATATAAATACTAAAGAGTTCAGTTTAACATGTTAATAGTAAAAGCTCAATAAAATATCAAGCTCCATGAAATATCCAAGCTTCTTAGTTTTCAGTTCTTTTAAGTCTTGTGAGCAAAGAGTTAAATAAACTAAGGAAATAGTCTCCTTAAGCACAGTTTGTCTCTTTTTAAATGTCACTGATAAATAGTTAAATCCAAGCTCCTAAGGAAACTTCAAGTTTGAGTTCAAAAGGTCAAAGACATGAAGAAATGCAGGGCACTTAGCTTGTGGGAGGCTCTGCAGCTGACTCATCCCTTGAGGCCACTCTGCAGCTGAAGAGAGGAATCTCCTTGCTGGCCGATGACATCTGGTGGAACAGGAACCTCTTGGAATGATGAAAGAAAGCCAAGCACTGGCATGTGCAAGGCTTGTCTATTTATAGGCAAAGGGACAGGTGTTTGCAAACATGAGGCAGACCTCGCCCCTCCACTTGCTGGAACACAAGGCTTGCCACAGGGAAAGAGCAATGCTGAAAACAACAAGCATTGCTCCCTACAATAAACAAGCACTGCTAAAACCAAGGACATTTAGGCTGCGCATAAACACTACTCTTGCAGACGAATGAAGAAGCAGCATTTATGGGGCGGGAAAATGCACATGGGCAGCCAAGGAGCCTAACGGGTGGGTACAAATAAAGCATGGCGGAGTCTGGGACCGGCGTACTTCCCTGACAGGCGGTACTCCACTGTCACGCCCCTGCACCACCGAGACTCACTGCCACCCGCCTGCCAGATTACAAGTAATTTGTAGTCTGGCGGGTGGGCGGCTTGATGCCTCACAAGGTTCCTGCACGTCATGAACTCGAAAGTCCATGGCGTGCAGTAACTTTTCTGCATGCACACAGGGGGGCACATGTTATGCCCCTCTGTGCGCATGCACAAGCAGAGGAGTAAAAGGGGACCCTGTAGGGCCCCCTTTGTTTCCTTTTCGCCAGGGTTAACATGGAGGAGGAACCTCCATGTCACTGCCGGCAGAGAGGAAACTCGTAATATGCTTGGCGGGACCGCGGCGGTCCCGCCAAGCATATTGCAGCCTATAACCGCCGTGCCACCTCCAGGGAACGCGGTTCCCTTGTGGGGCGGCAGTTCGACTGCCCAACCCGTAATGGGGCAGTCGGACCGCTGGTGCGGCAGTGACTGGACTGCCACAGCAGCACCCACGCAAGTCTGGCGGTCCTCGGACCACCAGACTTGTAGCTGGGCACTGGAGAGAAAGGTAGACACCATTTCCATAGAGGTCAACCTCCTATATGCGGATGTGCGCAAAGTCACCGAGAGGACCCAGGAGAGAGAGGTTAGTGTTGAGACCCTATCCATGGAGATGAAAGAATTTCGGGCCACGGTCAGAACACTGACTGACAAAACAAAGCAGCTGGATGATTGCCTGGAGGACTCCGAGGGTAGTGCTCAGGGGTGTAATCTGCGCTTCCCGAAGGACAAGAGGGGCCCTCTCCTGAAGCATTTTTGGAAAGTTGGCACTGAAGCTTTGTTGACCCCTCTAACCTGTCTCCTTTTTTTGTGATCGAAAGAGCACACCAGATGCCTGGGGCCCCACCACGAACCATGATAGCAAAGGTGCTCAACTACTGGGCCGCAGCGGTATCCTGCAATAGGCCAGAACGCACGGGGATCCCACCTACAAGGGGACTCAGATCCGGATATTCCCTGATAATTCTCGCAGGATGCAGGGTCTGCTGCACTCGTTGCTGATTACCAAGCAGCAGCTCCATTCCCTGTGCTTCAGATACATGTTGCTTCTCCCTGCCAAGCTCCTTTTGGTGCATGGAGGCCAGTCTAGATTCTTCATAAGACCGCAGGAAGTATGGAACTGGCTTGACACGGTACACCAGCAGAATAGGAGGGGAGCGCTGGAGGGGTCAGGGGACCTGCATGGGGGCAAACGTGCTAGAACCAGTGGCTCAGCTCGGTAAAGACAATGGGGCATGGAGTCTTCTACAGACGGCCTGGGTGTGGAAGTACAGAAGGATGGCATGCTAGCTGTCGCAGTAGCTGAAAACCAGAAGAATGGTCTGGGCAGTGATGAGGACAGCGCTCAGTCATAAGCCGTCGCTTTATAACATGACTTTGTACCGTTGACTGTGAGTGGGACTCCTGTGGTCAGTGTACCAATTGCCTCTGTACTGCGTGGACTAGGTTCCCCTCTCATTGGTTCCTGGTACAGCACCAGCCGGTGCTTAAACTCCTCTCTACTGCAGGGGCACATGTTCCTTCGGAGATTCCTGCACGGGGATGGTGGAAGCACTACTTTGGACCATGCCATTCTGCCTCTTGTTTGTTTCTTATGGTTGCTGTTTCCTTTGCTTTACAGTTTATTTGCTGAGCCTCACTACAAGGAAGAGTTAGATTTTTTAGGAGATCCGGGGGTGTGAGTTTGAGGCTAGCTTCTGCTGGTGTGCGATTCGTTCTCTCGTGGAGTCCTCTGTGTGTTCTACTTTATGATTCATGTTTATTGTTTGCAGGTCGACACGGGGTTGTGGATGCTATATTGAGAGGGAGAAGGAGAGACACTCATTGACATCTGATATGGGATACCATCTTTGGACGAAGTGGGTTGATGCTTACCCAGGGGGTGGGATTTTATTGATTTTGTATGATGTTTTTGGTTGGTGTTTGATGCTAGACAGTGCAAGGTTACAGGAGTGGTTCACACACACAGACACCGCTGGGGCACGTGAGAATGGTAGGGGGATAGTTGGGGTTCCATACACTGGTTACGTGGACATGATGAGCGATGGGGCGGTGGTGAGCCCAGCGGGGAGGTATGGGGTGACCAGACAACCTATGGTGGGAGAAGTAAAAATTCTCACCAGGAATGTCAGGGGCCTAACGGACTATACAAAGTGTAACAGGGTCCATACCTACCTACGACGTCATCAGGTGGGTACAGCTCTCCTCCAAGAGACATACCTCACTGACCCCGAAGTGGATAATCTAAAGAAAAAGTGGAGGGGGCAGCTATATACATCCACTTAATACTCCTACTCTAGGGAGGTAGCTATATGGATTGCCCCAGGGGGGGACCTTCCACATGAGAGAGGTATGTGCAGATGTTGAGGGTCATTATTTGTTCCTCACAGGCCATTTGGATGTCAAGGATATAAGCCTTTTAAATGTATACTCTCCAAACTGTGATTACAAGGGTTTTTTGGGGAGGTGCTGTACATGCTTCTACCAACCCTAGGGATGGGTGAGTTTAATTGTATTTTAAATGGATATCTTGACAGATCTCCCCTAAGCATCATACCAAACTGGGCATGTCTAAGGCACTAGCAGTGGCTATGTCCAGGGTGGGCTGTATTGATGCATGGATAGTGATGTACCCAATGGTTCTAGAATACACCTACCAGTCGGTAACACATGATATGTAAGATAGGCTGGACAGGAACCTGGTAGTGTGAGAACTGGCTAAACAAGTGGTCGCAGTGGTGCACTTGGGGTGATTCTTGTCTGATCATGTTCCGGTGCTCATGACCTACAGGTGGCTCCGACAGACCCCGCCTATTCCTACTTGGCGTCTGCGTCCTGAGGCGCTATACGACAGCACTTTTTGATCCGTCATCCGAGAGGCCCTAGAGCTCTTTTTGAAGGACAACTGGGGGTCCACAGATACCAGGGCTAATGAAAGGGATACCCTTAATTTATTCTATGGGGGACTGAGTTTCTAAGGTGTCTGATATCAAACATCAGCTTGAAGCGGAGTTACAGGCACAGGAAGCTACATTGGCCCCTTACTGCAGGGAGAAATAGTGAAGGTCAAGGGGGCTGTGGGGAGAAATGGGACAGATTAGATAAATTTACACTGAAAGAATGCATGCAGCTGTTGCATAGGGAGGGTGATAGGACGGGCTGACTCTTAGCTTGGCACCTTCGTCGGGAGAGTCTGGCCACCTTGATTATGTCCCTGTGGTCGGAATACAATAGGATGGTCTTGAGGCAACCCTTGAGTAAAAGGGAGCTTCAGAAAGTTTTGGCACGATTATACCAACAATGAGAGGATTGTGCTGCCCCTGAAGTGCAGGAATTCCTTGTGGGCTTATCCTTACCAACACTGGGGGCTTCACAACAGGAGGCCCTGGACTTAGCGCTGACCAAGGAGGAGATTCAGGAGGTGATAGACGCCATGCCAAGACACAAGGTCCCAGGTCCAGATGAGTTCTCCACAAAATGTTATTTTGCTTATGCTGACGTGCTATCTGAGAAGCTGCTCGAGATCTATAATAAGGCGGGGGTAAGAGGTATACTCCCTCCAACCATGAGGGAATCAGCTTATAGTTATGCTCCCTAAACCAGAAAGGGACACAGGGACATTAGGTTCATACCACCCGTTGTCCATGATCAATGTAGATGTCAAAATCCTTTACAAGATACTGGCTAACAGATTATGGGGGGGTAGTTGGGCTGCTAGTATATGAAGATCAATGGGGGTTTATCCCACAGAGGAGCACCATCACGAATATTCGTAGGCTCACACATGTCATGCACTCTGTGTAGGATTTAATAACGGAGATAGCTGTAGAAGCACTCGATATAGGGCAAGCTGTTGATACGGTCAGTTGGAAATTCCTGTGGACAGTCTTGTCACATGTGGGTTTTGGTGAGAACTGCTAAAGTGGATAGCCCTGTTGTACTCGGGCCCTTTGGCCAGAGTCCGATCAGGAGAATATGTCACAGATAGTCTGGACATACAGAGGGGGACTAGACAGGGCTGCCCCTTGTCTCCCTTCTTATTTGCGCTGGCCATAGAGCCGCTTGTGGCGTATTTGAGGGCCATATTGCAGGGACCGAGGATGCAGGTGGGAGACACCGCGCATGTAGTATCCCTGTACGCAGATGATGCCCTGGTGTATCTATAGAGCCTGACGTGCACTGTGCCACGCCTGCTGGATGTCCTGCATATATTTGGGAGATTGTCCAGTCCTAGGGTGAAAGTAGATAAATCCCTGATATCCTCTATCTCGGAGTGGGCCGGGGATGTCCCGGACCCCCTTACAGACCTGGGTTTGAGGTGGGAGCTGGACAAATTCAAGTAGCGTAGCAGTCGGCAAGATGGTGTTCCTGCCCCATTGTCTATATGTTCTGCAAAACACGCAATGCCCCATAGGCCGCTCGACATTTAAAAAGTTGGATAACCTTTTGATTGGCCTGGGCTGGTAAGCATAGCGACTGGGTCCCCAGGTTCCTTATGCTGGACATGGAGGAAGGGGGGTTTGAGCTTGTCAGACCTAGAATTGTATTATATGGCGGCACAGTTACAACACGCCACACAATTGTGCTCATAAGGCTCTAATAGAGAGAAGGATTTATTAGTGGGCACGAAGGATGCAGACCGGCTGCCACTCTGTCTTATGGAAGGAGCTCAGTTACATAGCGATTACCCATACATTGTGAGGCAGACAGCGCAAACGTGGGAGATGGCAATCCGGCAGTTATTGCACCGGACCACTTTTTCTCCACAGCTGCTGCTGTGGTAGCTGAAGCCCTTTCTTCAGGTCAAGGGGGTTATGTTGCTGGAGGCATGGATCGCAGAAGACTGTGAAACTTTGGGGGACTTATACCCGGGGGGAGAGGTGCATCATGTTCACAGGGGCACAAGAGGCATTTGGGGTGGGCCCAGGTCAATTTTTACAATTTGCCGAAATTACCAAGATGGCTAGTGACATCTGGCCTAGTTTTCCACAGACACCAGTAGAGTCACTCACACTAGAAGTGCTGTTAGATGGGAGCCTCACTTGGGGGCTGGTCTCCTGACTATATAGAGCACTGAAGTGGGATAGGCCGAACACTCAGATGGTCGCAAGGCAGGGCTGGGATGGTGACTTGGAGAAGCTCTTGATGTACAGGGACTGGACAAAGGCTTGCGCGTTAGTGCGAGGAGTCTCCTGCAATGTGCGTTTCAAACTGGCACACCTCTACATCCTACACTGAGCTTATCTCTCACCGAAATGGTTGCGGGGTGTATATATAGAACTAGGTCCAGCGCTTGCCCCAGGTGTGCGGCTGCTGAGGTGGGTTTCTTGAGTATGGCCTGGGGGTTTAGTGAGCTGTCAGAATATTGGAGCATGATTACCCACAGACTCCGAGAGATGACTGATGTACATTTCGGCTTTACGGTCTGCCACTGTATGTTACACCTAATAACAGGTTTAAGTGAGAGCAAACTAATTTGTGCTGCTGGTTCTCATGCTGGCCAGTCGTAGACTAGCCATTAGATGGATGTCACATAGGAGACCTATATATGAGCAATGGAGTAGGGACATGGGAGAGTGAGCTCTACCAGAGGAACGCAGGATGCGTGAGGTCTGGACAGATGATAAGGTGGAGGAGGACTGATTTGAGTTGACTGGAATGTTACAAGAATTGATGGTTCCGATTATAGAGGAAGGGTCAGAGACTGGCTCAATCACTAGCTCAAAAGATCAGCAGGCCCATCGTCCCTCAGTACCTGATTAACCACTATTGAGTAGGACAATCTGCTGGGAAATCAGTGGGGGGAAGGGGAACGATTGGGTGGGGCACGTGTCTGTGTAGGGTTGGGGATACTGTGCTGTATTGAATGTCATTCTGCCTGACATTTTTGTACTTGCTGTTACTATTCTTGAAAATTTTGAAACAAAGATTGCAAAAAAAAGAAAGGGCATTTTAAATTGCAATTCATTTAATTGCAAACAGCATATTTCTTTCTAGTCCTAAACTGTAGTTAGCACATATTAAATGTATTAAGGTATTCCAGGGACAGTGTGTGGAAAAGATAGGTGTTGCAACAGTGTAAAACAATGTTAAGAGTTTTTCTCTGCCATGAGATGTAAAACTTAAACCCACATGTGCAACATTTTAAATTCTAAGCACCCTGCCATACGAGTTGTTAGGGCCAGTATCATGTTAAGGATTTTGGGGCCCCTGTTTGCTGCAACTTTGAATCTTATAACCCATTTTCTGCAAATTTAATCACTATGCTGCCTAACATTATTGAATAAAATTATTGATTCGTATGTTGAAGGTTGAAATACACACAGAAGGGAGCCTGAGAGAAAGTTCCCTTTCCCAGGGCGCCCCTTATAAGGTTGGATGTAGTCAAATGTTTGGGAGGAAGAAACCAGCCAAGCAGTTGCATGGTAAACCATGCGAAGGCTGGAAAGAAGAGATCATCTGAGACGTTTTAAGGCACGGACAAAGTGTGCAATTACACAGGACACCCACCTTCCAAAGCCCCCCCCTCAAAAAGGAACTTTTTCTCTATTTGACTCCTCTGCCTTTCATTTATCTAAACATCTCTCTCTGTCTGCCAACCTCTACCTCTTTCGCTCTATCATGTGTCATCTTAAGGATTTTTGGGTACCTAGGCAAGATGTATTTCAAATGTTTTTGTGTGACGCTGTTTAGAATTGTTAGGCATCCTGCAGGCTTGAATTGGAATAGAATTGATAGTAACAATTTGATTTGCTCCATACGGGGTACAAAAATATGTCTTGACTAGGGCCCCCAAAATCCTTATGATGACACAGTAGATAATGTTACTTGGATGGGATGGAAGCTAGCAATGGAAGAATTTAAATTAGCAGGCAGCTAGTGGAGTGACTCAAAGGAGGGCTTCATCGCTTATCATCCAATACCTTAGAATCCCAGAAAAATAAAATGATGGGCAATGTATCAGTCTCATATTGGAATTGAGTTGTGCACTTAAGTTGGTAAAATGAGGTAAGAATTAGTAATCTTAGTGCTTAGCCTTTACCTCGCCAGCCCTTTTAGCATATTTTTGACAATGTATTCTCCTTTTTGTTATAGTTACGAATATAAAAATGTGTTTGGAGAACCTGAGATATCAACATGGATATTCAGCATTAGTGCTTTTGTCAAGGAAGAGTTCCATTACATACTTCTGATAATAATTATCAGGATTTGCAGTTTCTAAACATCTCAGTCTTATGAGAATACCCCCCACTTGACCTGCAAGTAGTTCAACCTCTGCACGAGTAAGTAAGGAGAACAGGACCAAACTTTGGGAGCAAGGGGGAATGGGACTGACAGAGACAAGACACAGCTGGAGCACAATGGTCTTGTCTGGGGGATGCCTTTCATTCTTCAGGAGATATTGTATTCTTACAGGTTAACTTCAAGGATTTACTACAGATGCAAAAAACAGACATACATTTACTATAGTTCGCAGTCAGAAGCAATAAAATAGCAAAGATGATTTTTGTTATTACACTCACCGGCTTCAGAATGGCGGGCAACAGTGAACCTAAGCTAACATGGAGTAGGATGTATAGAAAATGGTGAACTCCCGGTTGTAAGCATTGCTGAAAAAAAGATAGGAGGAAGCAAGGGACAAAACAAAGCAATCCAAGCTAAATCATATTCTACAAATAGGTCAAATTTCTGGTAAGAAGTTGTGGAATCAAGGGAACTGAAAAATGAGCAAAACAACAAATGTGGGATGGGTGGTTTGGTGAATGTACTGGAGCGATAGCGTGGGAACTGGTGTGGTATGGAAAGCTGCTAGGCACCTTCCCAGGGGAATTTAATGTTTATAAAGCATTGCCACCACTCATGACTTAGAGGTCCCACCCCTGGATCTTCCAAATTAGTAGGCCTTGCACCCCAGCAGTCATAGCCTGGTTCACGGCTATCTTATAAGGATTCTTGTGCATATTCTGTTGCCTCTCTTTCCAAAGAAAGTCTTGGCATACCCTTCTTATTCAGGACATTAATCTTTGCCCTTTGCCCCAGGTCTCTCCCTCTTGGTGCTGGCTTGTTAGGGAACTTCAGATTAAAGGAAGCTACAATCTAGGGGCAGGTTCCAAAGAACAGTCTGCCGGTCCATAATGTTTTGAGGTTGCCAGATATTGCAGTTGCCCTTTCACTCTACTGGAATTGATTATAGCTACATCTTCAAACTCTATGGACCCATCTTTAATGTTTGGAGGAGGCATGTGGTAGGTTTAATGTTTAATTGTAGATATGTTAAAGACTGGATGCATCCTCCATCCCTTTGAGAGATCTAAAACTATTGCATTTGTCCCACCAAATGTAAAGATGGCAAAGAATCCACAAATCTAGGTGTGAATTTGGGATAAAAACTAGCAAAGTCAAGAAATGACTAGACAACCAAACCAAATCCCATTTCTTGTAATTAGGAGTATTTTGTAGGATTAAATCAATTTTTATTATTAGCAGAACATGTCACTGCCCCATACAATATGTTGTCGCCTACAACCCTGCGGGCCGGCTACTACAAAGTCCTGTAAGCAGATATCAATTCTTAGACCGTGAGCTACTTATACAGATGATATACACAGGATGCCGCCTACAACCCTTGATGGGCCGGCCGCGTACATTTGGGCGAAACAATGAAGGAACTACAACTGTGTAGAATATGCCCCATCTCAACTATATACCTCAATATGACGAGATAGGCCGCAGGTCTCAGCTATCGCTAAATGGTGTTCCAACATAACTCCCCCCCTCCCCCCCCACCCTCACCCTCCCACGAACTGGTGTGTCCTATGCCCAGCCTCTTACTGAGCGAGTAGTCAGAGCGTGCTTTGATATTCCGAGTCAGGGGCCAGTTTCGGATTCTGCAGGTGTTGTGAGTCGAAGGAGGCGGAGATATTTTGGGCATGTGATCTCGTTGAATTCAGAAGACAAGAGGGATACCAATGGTTGACAAGTCTCCCCAAATCCCGATGCAGAGTTTGTGAGTGAGGCCTTATCCGTTCCATCCCCAGTATGTGCCAAAGCCTATGTAACCACCCTGTGTGCGACGGTACTGCCTGCGTCCCCCAATGCGATAAGATATTCTGGAGAGCGGCCCCCAATGGTAATCCCATCTGCTTCCCTTTGCGGGATTTCAGAGGGAATGTTAACGGATTGGGCAGCCCCAGTACTACATAAGCTGGAAATCTTGGGATCTGTGTCTCGAATTGTTGGTCTATTTCATCCAGAATTCTGGGCCAGTAGGCCGCCAATTCCCTACACTCCCGAAGTAGGTGCACCAGCATGCCCTCCTCCCCACACCCCCTCCAGCAAGTAGGACTGCAGTTCGGGTTCCCTTTATTGAGTCGCACCGGTGTCAGATACCAATACGTGGCGATCTTGAAGGCGGTTTCCTTGCTGGCCGTGTTTCGCGCTTTATGTTTGGCCCTAAAGTAAATCTCCCTCCATTCTTTCTGTGTGAGGTCCCTCCCCAATTCGGGTGCCCACCGTTTCTGACTGGCGGTGGGTTGCGTAGGGGCAGGTGAGCGTAGCATCCCATAGAGTTCTGAAATCAGCTTCTTATTGTTGCGCTTCGTCACCAACCATTTCTCATAGGGGGTCAGTTTCCTATGGACCTTCCCACGGACCTCTGGATGGAAGAGCCAGTGTCTTATCTGGAGGTAATGGAACCTTTCTGACTCCGGCAGGGAATAGTCCTGTCGTGCCTGGGAAAACGGAATAATCCCCTCCGCGTCAAACAGGTGTCCTGCCGCTTTGCATTCCGTTGTCCTCCACCCTGGGAATGCCCTCTCATCTAACCCCGGTGTAAATTCCTTGTTGTCAAATAAGGGTGTAATTGGGGAAGGGAAAGTCGTCAAACCCTTTCAGCTGGCCCCCCCGTCCCACACCTGTAGTAACGTGTTTGTGATAGGGGAGCCCTGAAGGTTCTGTGGCCGGTCCGCACGTTTCAGGAAGGGCACTTTCCATAAGGAGAGTTTCGCGAGTGCTCTATCTTGAAACAGCCACCTTTTTTCAGATTCCGGCCTGCTTCATTCCACCATGTATCTTAGTTGGGTCGCCCTAAAGTATTCTACCAGTTTCGGAATTCCCAGGCCTCCCTCCTCCTGTCTCAAATGTCCCAACTCCCTCCGCATGCGTGGGTGAGCCCCGGCCCAGACAAAATGGGATATCGCCTTCTGTAGAGTTTGGAGCGTCCCCCTTGGGGGCCAGATTGGTAGTGTTTGGAACAGGTAAAGCGCCTTGGGTAGGATGGACATTTTAACTGCCGCCACGCGGCCCAGCAGTGACAATGGGTGTTGCTTCCAAGTCTGGAGCTCCTTTGTGACCAGTCGGGTTAGTTTAGAATAATTTAGCGCGACTGTCCAATGAATAGACGGAGCTAACTCAATTCCCAAATATGGAATGGACTCCATGATCTTAATCCCGTCAGGGTTGACCCCACCCGTTTCGGTCTGTGCTCCATCCTGATGAAGTCGTAGAATCATGGACTTCCCAACGTTCACCCGGAATCCGGAGACTTGCCCGAATGTTTCAAATTCCCTCAGGAAAGCCGGTACTGAGCTCCCCGGGGACTCAAGTGATGCAATGATGTCGTCAGCATAGAGGCTGATGGCATGCCTCTCCCCCCCAAAGGGAATTCCTGTGATGGTCGGATTGTCCCTGATCCTCTGGGCCAGCGGTTCGACATAGAGGGCGAAGAGGAGTGGCGACAGCGGGCACCCCTGTCGCGTCCCTCTCTGGATCGCGAAAGGTCTAGACGATATCCCATTCACCCTAATGGTCGCGGTGGGTGAGCTATAGCAGCTCGTTACCCAAGCCCTGACTCTTTCCCCCAGCCCGAAGTAGACCAGTGCTTTATCTAAAAAATCCCAGTCAACCCGGTCAAACGCCTTCTCGGCATCAACCGACAATAGGAGGGCGTCCATGTTGGTACGATGGGCTTTATCGACTAAGTGGAGAATTCGTTTGGTGTTATCGCTACTTTGTCTATTCTGTATGAATCCCGATTGATCGGGTTCTATGATACCCGACATCAGGGGACCCAACCTTGCCGCTAAAATGCTGGTAAACAGCTTGAGGTCTACATTAAGAAGGGACACTGGGCGATAAGAACCACAGAGGGTTTTATCCTTCCCAGGTTTAGGGAGTACCACTATAGATGCCGAGAGCATTTCAGGAGGGACCGATCCCGGCCCTTCAAAGGAATTAAAAAGTTGTGTCAGGAGCGGAGCTAAGATATGACAGAAGGATTTATAGAAACCTGCCGAAAAGCCATCCGGTCCCTGATATTTCATAAGTTTGAGGCGAGAGATCGCCCCAATAACTTCCTCTATTCTGATCGGGACATCCAACAACTCCGCCTGCCTACTACCTAGCTTTGTCGTGTGTGCTCCCTGCAAGTATGTTGTCATGTGTGATCCTGAATGGACCTCTCTTTTATGGAGGTCGGCGTAGAAATCCCTAAATGTATCCGCTATTTCCTCATCCGCCTCGGCCGTCCCCCCCATGTCATTCTGAATAGATTGGACCTTCGTCTGCTGGGTGCGGGCCCTAAGTTTATTCACTAACATACGCCCTGTCTTGTCCCCACCAATATAGTAGGAGTGTTTAAGACGAAGCGCTGCGTATTCGGCTCTATCAATGTCCAGCCCCGCCAACTGTGCGCGAGCCGCTTTCAGCTGTCTCCAAACTCTTGGCGCCCCGGTCCTACTGTGCACCCGCTCAAGTTCTGTCACTTGTGCCACCAAAGTGTCCCTCTTCTCTTTGCGTTCCTTGTTCTCTGCTGCTGAAATAGCGATCATCTCCCCCCTCACTACCGCTTTTAGGGCCCCCATAAAGTAGGCAAGGAAGTGTCCACTGTGTCGTTAATCTCTAAGTAATCCGTGATGCATTTGTGAATCTGTCCCTTTACTTATTCCTTATGGAGCATGCTTTCTTTGAGGCGCCAGACGATCCCCGCCTCCGTGCCAAGGGCAACCTTAGGGAAACTGTCACTGCGTCGTGGTCGGAAAGCGCAGTCGGTGATATGTCCATGTCCCCCACCAGTGCATTGAGTTCTGTTGTGCCTATCAGGTGATCGAGTCTGGCATATGTACCCCGGGCATGTGAGTAGAAGGAGAATTGGGAAGTCCGTGGGTGGGCCACTCGCCACATGTCAACCAATCCTCTAGAGCGAAGCCACTCCTTCCCCGCACTAGAGAATACCCCAGTGTGAGAGAATCGGTGGCCTGACCTGTCTGCATTGGCGTCCATAACTATATTAAGATCCCCCCTACTATCGTCCACCTCTCCTATTTGCTGAGGACTTCCGAAAGGGCCGCCTTCAGAAATTTCTCTTGTCCCGAATTGGGTGCATACAACGACCCCACCGCAAGTGTGTGTCCCTCTAGATGTATCGTGTAGGCCAACAGCAGGCCCTCTCCACAATCTTGTCCCCCACCCTCCCGGGAAATTGTTTAGCAACTAAGATTGCCACCCCCACCTTTTTATCCAATGTGGAAGAGAAAAATTGTTGGGGGAACGCTCTCGATCTCATCCAGCGCCAATCCCTAGAGAGAAGGTGGGTCTCTTGAATGAGACATACATCGGCTTTCAGATTTTCCAGATAGGACAGTATGGATTTCCGCTTAATGGGGTTGTTAAGGCCCTTCACGTTCAGAGTAACAATTTTCACCATGGAGACTGCCATGGTGACGGGTCAGTAGGTGGCGTTTGCCCTCTGAAGTCCCAGTGACCTCTTCCCCTCCTAGTGCCTTCCCCCTCCCCCTCTCCATTTGCCCCTTCTTCGTACCTCTGCATAGTAGCTACATCCCCCGACACACCAGTTCCTTCCCGCCCCCTCTCTAACCCCAACTTAACAACCCCGAACCCCCTGAAATGTCCAGGGCCGTCGCGCAAGCGCTCGTGCCCTTAGGAAGAAAGGATGTTAGGAGCATATCGTGGCTCAAGGTTCTCCGTCTCCCCGCTCCCATCAGCTGCCCCCTCAGCGCCGCTAGTGTCTGTAGTCTGCATGTTATCCCACTAGCACTTAGGAGCCATCTTGGAAGGCTGTGTCCTTGAGCACCGCACCGCGTGCTGCCTGCCTTTCCTGCGCTATGGTTGAGGGGTCTGGACCCCTCAGCTGCTCCGATAGGCACCTCCCCCAGACCCTCTGCCATTCAACGCGGGGGGGTTTGCGATCTGGCGTGGGCGCAGTTTCTTCACTTGGTTGATTCAGGCCTAGAACCTTGCAGGTACCTTGCAAAGATTTGAGTTGGTGTAGTTTGCCGTTCCATTTGAAAATCAGCCTGAATGGATGTCCCCAGGAGTACGTCACCCCTTGATCTCGCAGATGTGTGGTCACCATCCGAAACTCCTGCCATTTCTGTAGCGTTATAGAAGCCAGGTCCTGGTAGAGGGCTACCGGGAGGCCCCGAAATGAGATTGGATGTTTTGCCCTGGCATCTTTCAGTATACGTTCCTTGAGGGGGAAGTCCGGGAGAAAGGCCAGGATGTCAGGCGGGGGGCGGGCGCCCTTCTTCACAGCCCCACCCTATGTGCCCGGTCTATTCGGATGACAAAGTCCTCCGGGGCCCCCAGGATGTGGCGGAACAAACCCTGTAAATATTCAGCTATGTCCGAGCCCTCTTCGTCCGAAGGAACCCCCCCTCACACGTATGTTGTTCCGCCTGGAGCGGTTTTCCAGATCTTCCGCGTGTGCTTGGAGGTCAATCTGCTGGTCTCGCAATCTCAGTACTTCCTGCTGGAGCTGTTCTATTTCCTCCCCCTGGCCTGGTCCTGGTCCTCCATGGTGGCTACGCGCTCTCCAATTGGTCCACATCTTTCCGGATCTCCTTCACCTCTCCTTCGAGATCTCTCTTCAGTGCGTGGAAAATCTTCTCGTAGGGTATTGAACAGTGTCTCAAGGAAGGAGCGGGTGACCGGGGCCTCCGTGCATTCCATGTCCTGGTCCGCCTGCTTGGACAGAGACAATCTGCTCTCCCCCGCTCCTGATTGCGGGGGTTTGGTCAGCATGTCTATCAGTGACCGCTCCTTCTTCCCACGCAGCGAAGACTTTCCGGCCCCACACCTGCGGTGCTCTGTCTCCTCCCCTGTGCGGTGGTGTGGTTTTAGCGGCCCCGTGTCGTGCCTTGTTCAGCCCCTGAGCACTGTCTTCAGCCGCGTCAGGTTAGCGCCAAGTTGCTCCTGCCCTGCTACCTCCTTATCATCAATGCTGCGCCCCTTGTTGGCAGCCCAGGGAGTAATGATGCCCCCTCTTCCGCTGCCTATGCCCGACTCTCAGGTCCAGTCCCAGACGTGGCCTCTCCTCGTTGACTGGGCCTAGCTTCTACTGGCCTCCTAAAATGCCCCTCGTTGTAGCCGGGGACCCCTGGCGAGCCTATGGGAGTCCAGGCACCTCCAGTGACTCTCCTGCTCCGGTAGCCCCCTGGCCTTAGCAGCAGATATCCACCCTGCCACGCCGCTGGCAAGCTTGGTTGGCCCCCAAGCCCCGGGACCCGCCTGGCGTGTCAGGGGCCTGCTTGTGCTCTCCACTGCGGGTCCTCTGCCAGGCTCACCCACCGATTCCGCGTTTTCAAGTCGTCTGACTCACTGCGCAGGCCGCCCCTGCCAGACGATGCCTCTGGCCGACCTGTAGGGCGAGAAAGCAAAAGACACATAATTGTCGACCTGTAGGTAGGCGTGCTGGTCACCATGCGCCCTCCCTCGCAGCAACCATGGGAGTCCCACCACTCACCGGTGACCCCTCTGGGCTCTTATATCCTTCATGGGGCCCGCGTAGAAGCGGCAGGGGTGATCCCAGTCGGAGACGCAGCCACCGCTTCCGTCTTATGGGCCTCAGTCCTCTCTATGCAGGCAAGGGCCCGGTGCCCAGTCAGGCCTTCCTCCCTCCGCCACGCTCCGGGCAAGCGCCTGCTTACCGCTTCAACCTCTGGCCGCCCTCGCCAGTTGGTAGATCTGGCCGCTGCATCGTGGGCGCGGGCGGCCACACCGCATGCCGCTCTCGTCCCGTCCTGTCTCTTCTCCGGCTCACACCGCTACGGGCCTCGGCTCAGCAGGCCCCGCTTCCGGAAGCCCCTCTTTGGGACTGGCTCTAGGTGCCTCTCTCTGCCCGGTGGACCCCCCGCTCAGCGGGAGCTCTCTCACCTCCAATAGTGCCTGTGGGCTCGTGATTCTTTTCGCCCAGTCGCCTCAGGGTCAGCGGCTCCGGGGTGTCTCAGCCGCCATTTTTGGCCACGGGACTGCACCGGTCTGCTCCTCCGATGTCCCCAATGGTAGCGGGTGCCCAACTGCTCGAGGGTGTCTCGGCCGCCATTTTTGGCCACGGGACTGCACCGCTCTGCTCCTCCGATGTCCCCAATGGTAGCGGGTGCCCAACTGCTCGGGCAGAACTTGTGCCGGGGAAAAAAGGTGGTGATGGGCGCCGGATTGGGCCTGGGAGCGGGGAGACAAAGGAAGACACGTCCTACCCGCTCGCCATCTTGGCCACTCCTCCTAGGAGTATTTTTTAGAGATGATCAGCAAATCTCTTGTAACTATCTTTTGCTTGCACTAAATGCATTTGTATACTGGCCTGTAAAGAAGGCATAGAGGATAATAGGGGTGTAACTGATGGGCCTGAGGTGGACTATGCAATATCAAAAAATAGTTGAGGGTGAAAGCCAAAAGGACAGAATAAGGAAGAATTTCTCAAAGAAGAATGGCAATGTTTATTGAAGGCAGAATCTGCTAATAGTAACCACAACACCTATTGGTCTTGTTGGTTCATGGAGCAATTTTGAAGAAACATTCTGGAGATTGATTCATTCGGTCAGTCTGACCATCCATCTGGGGTTGATGGCTACTAGACCTGACCTTGACAGTTCCTAACCTATGAATCACTGTGTTCCAAAACTATGAGGTGAACTAGGAACCTCTGTCAGTGATTATTTCAGAAGGCAAATCATGTAACCGTACCATGTAGTTTAGGAAGATCATACTTATTTGTGGAGCAGTAGGTCATTTTTGCAACGGAATGAAAGTAGCATAATAGTGAAGAAGTCTACCACTAACAACACTATGGTGTTTTCAGCAAAGGAGGAAGCTCAGTAATGAAATCCATGGAGATATACCAGGACCTTTCAAGGATGGTTAAGGGAACTAAGGCCAGAAGGATTTTGATGGGAAAATGTTATCTGGGAACAAAGAGAACATTGTTTTACATATCTATCTACATCCCTTCTGATAGCCACCAAAAATGTCTAATCACCAGATCACAAGTTTTGCTTTCCCCAGGTTGGCCTGCAATGGAAGTGTCATGAGAACAAAACTTTTCCCTGTAGTTCAGATGAAAGAATAAAAAGTTTGCTTGTATGAAAAAACCACCTCTCTGTTATGGTGCAATCATGGGGTTATTCCTTAATTCATTGCTATTGATCCTAGAAGCACAAACCCTCCAAATCAGAAACATTGACATTCTGTAAATCCAAAATATGAGGTGAATCCATTTGAGGTTTTTTCTGGTTCTATTTGTTGAGAGAAAGCACCTGCTTTTCAATACATTTTCCATGATCTATTAGTGATTAGTCACTGGAACCTCCAGAAGATCCTCATCTACCATGCATGCTAAGAGTTGGTGCATTTCATTAATTTCAAGAATTGCAGATTTTGATGGTCAGTCCATAGTGTCACTATGCAAGGCCTCTTTCAGATTTTGATGAAAGGGAGCAAAGGTTTCTTTGATAGCTAGTAGTTTTTTGTCATTTATGGTGTAATTCTGCTCACTGTCAGAGTTCACGAGAAAAAGGCAGCAGGATGCACAGCTTTCATCACAAAATCTTTTTGAGACACTACAGATCCTAGGGCAAATGAGGATGCATCAGCTTCCACAAATAAAGGCAGCATTTGATCAGTGTGTCTTAGAATAGGAGATATAATGAATGCAGTCTTTAAATGTTCAGAGGCTGCTTTCGGAGCTGAAGCTTATGCAATACCCTTGGAGGTAATTAAACAAAGGAGCTAATGAAGTGTTAGTAAAAATTGACAACTTATAACAAACTCTTTATCTTCTTTATATTGCAGGGTTTGGGCCACTCCACCACCACAGAAACCTTTTTCTAATTCCTTTACCTGATAGGATGAACCCCACAAAGAACAAAGACTGAACTACAAAAATCCTCTTTTCGAATTTAGCAATCAAAGAGCAAGTTCCTTCGTGTCTCGTCAGTGTTTTTTTTGCTCATCACCAGTTTTGATTCGGTCAAAATGATGAGTTGCCCTCAATTCTAACTTGTTGAAAACCTTGACAGTGTGGACTTGCTCTAAAAGATCTGAAATCAATGGCAAAGTGTACAGATTATTTACAGTGGTGGCATTCAGGTCTTGATAATCCACACATGGTCTCATGTCACAATTTGACTTGGTAATGAATAATATCGGTGCACCTGTCAGCAATGTGCAATGTCTAATGAGGCCTTCAGCTTAATTCTCATCAATATATTTCTTCATATGTTCATCCTCCTTCACCGTCAGCCAATCTATCCCACTATGTGGAATCTATGCATTTGAAAGCAATTCTATTGTACAATCATTCTCCCTGTGGGGAGGTAAGAAATATGTATCTTTTTCACTTTAATACATCCAAGGCAAACTGCACTTTAGAACATTTCCACTACAATGTTGGATTATATTGGTGGAACTAATAGGTTCCCAAGACAATGTGGAAATTAAGAGACTCAATTAAATCAAAACTGATGTCTTCACAATGTTCTAAATATTAATGTGGCCATTACAAGTGCTGAAGGATCTTTACAACTTTCCAGAGTTCAAGCATGTACAGGCTATACCTTTAAAGGGTGCAGGTTTGGTCTTTCTCCTTGTAAGAAAATTTTGCAATTCAACGATTTGTAGGTTCATAAAGCAGCGAGCTGCCCTAAGTCTAATACTGCCCAACATTCAAGCGGGCAAGATGAAGTGTTTAGCTTGACCTTTAACAAAAGCCTGCTCTACTCTCAGCAGACACTTGTAGATCTGAATCGCCCGACCTTGGTTTGCAAATTGAGGATGGGTGTTCTTGTTTCCCTCCCGCTGTGAATATTTCCTCCAAAAACATTCTGCTTTCCCATAGGAAATCTTTCTCTAATCTTTTTATGCTTGGGACAAAGACTTTCATGCATTACCAATTTGTATGGGCTCATCCGAGTGTGACTTGCGTGGTGTCAGTTGGACAGTTGGCATTGATCCACACAACTTCTCACATCTTTCTGCACTCCATTGTCTTTGATGACGATATATCTGAAGCACTAAATCAATTAATTTATTAGGTTAGTTGGTTGATTGGTCACCAGCAAAAAAAGCATTTTTAAGATCCTCTCTTAGTATGTGATAGAATTCCATGTGCGAATCCTCATCGGTCCATGGGTGAATCCTCATCAGTCCATACTACTTCTGACCTTAATTGAGTGAATTGACTAATAAAGGTAATAATATAATTACCACTTGTCGTAAAGTGATTATGCCAGGGTGTGCTGCTTGCGTAATTTGTTATCTATCAAACACTGCTTTAAACTGTTCTAAATAGAATGCACATTGTTGAAGCCAAGTAGTTTTTTTTCAAGATTAGGGGTTTTGTCCAGATTAGTGTGTCCTTCAACAAATAAGATACAAATAAATGCAACCTTAGAGGTATTGGTGAAAAACCGTGCAGTCACACTAAAAAAGTGCAGATTACCCTGAGTCAGGATAGACCCAAAAAACTGTGGATCTCCAGTGAATTATCAGGTGGCACCATTTTAGGAGACCCCATACTGAAGTCTTTAGAAGCCTGTATGGAGTCACATATTGTATGAAAGCGAAACTATTAGAAGCTGGATTAATAGAATCTTCTAGAGCTGGAGATATTTGGTCCAAACAATTTAATAAATATGCTTGTTCACTACTTGTGGTCAATAATGACCTGCACCATAACCTGCAGCAGATTAGGATCAGAATTCATTGCTAAGAATATTACAGTCTGGCAAACTGTAAAGGATCTGCAGAACTTGAACAGCAGAGTCTAATGACAATCTGCTGCCTCACTCCCCAGGATGTAATTATGCCTGTACCCGAGTAAGCACAGATGGTAAGACCAAACTCTGGAGGCAAGAGAGAATGGGAGAGAAAAGAGACAGCCAGAGCACCACAGTCTCATCTGATGTGTGTCTCTTAGACTTCAGGGGATTCACAGTAGTGTTCTTACAGGTTAACGTTAAGCCTTTACAGATAAGAAACGCAGACACACATTTGTCACTGTTCACAGTTACAAGCAAAGAAATAACAAAGATGATTTTCATTGTTATGTTAGTCGGCTTCTGAATGGCGGGGCCCAGTGAGCCTAAACCAAGGTGGAGGAAGTCGGTATCATAAATACCTAACACAAGGTTGAAATCAAACCTGGAAAAAGGTAGGAGGAATCAAGGGACCAAACAAAGCAAATTAGGCCAAATCATAATAAATAAACAGGTCAAAGTTCAGGCAGGAAGTTGGGAAACTGAGGAAACTGAACAACGAGCAAAGCAGCAAACATAAAGGGCAGGTACCACAGTGAAGATATTAAAGCAACAGTGAATGAGCCAATACACAGGGAAAGTTGCAAGGCATCTTTCAATGGAAATCTATTTATAAAACACGACTGCCTTCATGACCTGGGTGTTCCACCCATTGAGGTTCCGGGAATGTAGTGCGGCACCACAGATGCCATAGGCTGGGTTGCAACAATCTCACATGCATTCTAGCACAACTTCTGCTGCTAGCCTCAGTCTCTGAATTCCTGACAAGAACAATTATTGTAAATTATACTAAACTGAAAATCGGCCAAATTCCAAGTAAAATCTATATGAATCCTTTCAGCTTTAAAGACTTCTAGTCAACTCTTCTGGCACAACCCTCTTCACTGGAAATCCATCAAAGAAAATAATCTATTTTCTGCCAAATGTAATGCTTACATAGAGACTATCGTTGAAGCCGATCTTGTGTTGTTATTAACTAGAAGAGTACCAATCTTTATTCTATGATACTTAGTCCAATAGATATCAAGCTGAAGAACTATACTTCCTGTGGAATCTAGACAGTTTTGATATAGGAAGAATATTAGAGTCAACTTTGTGCTGCAACCAGGGAGAATTGCAGACAATAATGAAGCTCTGTGGGACCAAATAATTATACTGGTTAGCAAGTGTGTAGATAATGCAATCGGTATATCTCCTGATATAATTGGCTACACACTTCAGTAATAAATTAAAATGTTCAATAAAACAGCATTAGAATTCATTTTGTGCATAGAGGGATCCCCTTCTAGTCGCTGAGGCAGGATGATCCAAATGGTTTTATTTATTTATAATTTATTTATACGCATTTATAAAGTGCAACATTCACTATCCAAAAGCCTAAGGGGGAGATTTACAAGGCCCTTGCGCCACTTTTGCGTCACTTTTCCCATGTTAAAAATGACGCAAAAGTGGCGCAAGGGCCTTGTAAATAAGCCCCAAAGTAATTAGTATAATGAGTAATCAGTAGGAGAATGATAGTAGATTGGTGATTAATTGTTGTTGGACCTGGCCCTTATTGCAGGGTCACCCAGAATTTTGCCTTCCTCTGCCTCCTTTTCTGTACTCGTGTTTTTTGCCATTAGGACTCTGTGCACATTTCCCGTGCTAACCAGGGTAAAGTGCTTCTGTTCTCCCTTTTAAAATGGTAATATTGGCCTACACATGATTGGTACATTTAATTTACTTGTAAATCCATAGTACCATACACTATGGTACCCAGGTTCTGTAAATTAATTGCTACTAGGGTGCAATAGCACTCTTAGTGCCACCCAGTAAAGTAGCCTTTTAAAGCATGTCTAAGGCCTGCCATTGCAGCCTAAGTTGCAGTTTTAAACTGCCATTTCGACCTATGTAACACTGGGTTACCTTATTACATTTATTAAGTGCCACTATTTACACTCAAATGAAATGTAATGTAAAATCTTCTTTCATGGCACCGTTTGATTTGAAGTTACTGTTCTGAAAATGCTACTTTTAGAAAGTTAGCCTTTTTCTACCTAAAACCAAATGTGCCTCTCTTCCAGTATACAGAATCATGTGACTGTGACTGGCTCTCCTGTGGTGTTTTGTGTATTCCCCCCAGACGTTTGCTCAAAAGGGCTTTGGATGTGTGGCAGGGGGTTTGCTACCCTGAGGAGTATGGCCTGGGGGTGGCAATTAACCTTCCTGAGCTTCAAAGGTGCTGCCTCAGGACTTGCCTACTCCTTCCTGACTTCTGAGGGCTGCCTGCCATGCCACTGCCAATACAGGTCACACCTAAGCATGCCTGTCCTTTGTTACCCTAGCCAGTTTGAAGCCAAACCCAGGAAAGGTGGAATATCAGACAAAGGATTAACCCCCTACCCACAGTCTGGCAATGGCGATAAATGTAGCACTCTCAGAACCCTTCAACACCCTCCTGGACTCAAATGTACTGCCCTGCTGCCTGAAGGAGTCCACTAGTGTTATATCCCGCATAGAGGCCCTAATGTAGACCCGTTCATACATGCC
>CAWUFW010028149.1:0-23200 GCA_963921515.1 Calotriton arnoldi | reverse complement strand
CATGATGGGAGTCGTAGTCACAGACATAGCTCACCCCCACAACTGTCCCATCAACACCACCCTGAACCATGCTCACATCACAGGGAGTGGAGAAGGACTCACAAGATGGCTGACACTGGCTACTGCTGTGGGGAGCACAAGGCCCTGCTGCCAACTGTGCACCAACAAACAGCAGGACACCACTGACTGACATCCTGAGAGACAACTTACACTCCCTGCAACGCAAGCACGTTCCATGGTGGGATAACTGACTGGCTGGGTGGGTGGGAAGGAGGTCCGGCTGCCAACCAAACACAACCAATGCAGACCATGTTCACACCCCAGAAAATACATAGAAATGCCCAAATAATGCAGGACAATGTGCCACACCAATATCAACCCCTGACTGTGACGACTCAGGACAATGCAATGTACAGGCCCGCACCCAGAGGCACAGTCACAACTGTCATGTGTGTCAACCATTGATGCCTGCAGAAACATGACATACATTGTTTGTGTCTCCCAAAAACAGGTGATGATGGGGACACAGCAGCAGACGCTGAGGAGTCCCAGTCCCAGGCTCAAGAGGATGCCGAGCTCACTGGCGTCGTACAGCCTCTGTCCTCCTCGGACGATGAAGAACAACCTGGCACATCCGGTGCAAGTCAACATGCAGCACCAGCAGGACCACCAGCTGCAGCACCAGCAGGACCACCAGCTGCACCCCCTGCACCCACCCCTACAACGACTGTCACCACGAATACCATCCCTGCCGACATGGACAGAATAAGGAGCAACACCAGCACAGTGACCCTGGACCAACCTGGGGCCATGGACACCACCACCACCACCAACCCCCAAGGTGGACCAGGGTTATCTGTGCGTGCCACTGCACACACTGCACATGTCAGCAGGGGTGGTGGGAGGGGTGGGAGACAGAGGTCGCTGCTTGCAGACGTTGCTGGTGTGCATGATGACCCACAACTGGTACGCATAGCTGATGCGTACCAGTCCAGCACCGGAGAGCTCAGCCAGGTAGTGGGGCTCCTCAGAGACATTAAACAGCAGCAGGCTGCCCATCATGCCCGCTTGGACTCCCACATGTCCCACGTGGAGTCACACATGTCCCGTGTGGACTCACACATGTCCCGCGTGGAGTCCAAGTGGGATGCACTGCATGAGATGACGGCGGTGCACAGGGACATTTTACAATGCCTCCGCCAGATGAACAGCAACCAGTCCACACCTCCCTGTGTGCCAACAACATCTGGTGCCGAACAAACTGCAACTGCCACAGGGAGGGAGGAGGACTCTGGCGGAGAGTCCCCTGCACCGCAGCAGCCTGCACTTGAGGGCCCCCCCCAAGAAGAGGGGTCGTCCGAGGAGGGAAAAGTGAGAGGCCGATGGCCAAGCGCAACTCCCAGGAAGCCTGAACCTGTTCTGGATGTTCGCCTTTGTGCACAGACTGTTCACCCTGTTGACGGCAACACTACTCCCACACATTGCATGGGGAGTACAAGTTGGACCAATGTGTCAGACAACTGTGGCCCCGATACTGGGGATCCTGTCTACCCGGACTTTCAATTCACCTAGGAACTTGGGATTGCAAGATTCATGTACAGCACAACCCATCCTATGCACTATTAACACAAATGTATCACAATAAACACACTAATACACCATACTTGCCTCTGTCGTGATTCCAACGTGGGTGCTGTTATGGGGATGATGAACTGCAAAATTACACTGTGTATGCGAACTGCAACAGCAAGGACAACACAGGCATGTGAGTACAGGAAACGTGACACACATGAGGGAGACACACCACCAGGGCTACACGACACATACACACCTAGGCCATCTGACTCATTGCATACACTGATGTTGCCAGGGAAGAAGGTGCAATGCACAGACACCACACCCATTCCCAGTTGTAGTCAAGTAGCCCACAGGTGCAGTAAGCAAATGGCAGTCAAATATGTGACCACAGACAACGCACATCACAAAGTGAAGCACAGGTTTATTACACAGTTGCAACATGCCGTAACCACTACAGATGCAAGGTAACCCCACCTGGCAGCGGGCACACAGTCAACAACTGTAGACGGAAGGAAGTCCATGGGTGTGGCGCACATCACCTGTAGGGACACAACAGCTACCAGCCTGGATGTGCAATCACGTCGTCGGTGGACACAGTTGACCAAACGAATCTGAAAGTACCCTGTGAAGGACAGAAATGACACAGAGTCAAAAGCAATGGAGTACAGGACAGAACAGCAAAACACATGCACAATACATGTTACAAGATACCCACCCAGAACCAAGTTAGCATGTCAACACTGTTGGGGAGTACAGCCCACCTGTTAGCACACATCGCAACACACATCCAGTCAAGTGGCCCATGGACACACTCCCACAGCACCAGAGCACCACCCACACATCATGCCAACTCACATCATTGACATGACACCTCAGGATACTCACATTCAGCTAAAGAAGTTGGTGATGAGCTGTGTGCGGACATCACCATCATCATCACTGGCATCGTGGTCCAGGCCAGGATCCTCCACAGGTGGCGGATGTTGGTCATTGTCATCCTGGATGAGAGGCAACTCCTTCCGCACTGCCAGGTTGTGGAGCATGCAGCAGACGATGATAATCTTGCACACTTTCGCAGGGGCATATGGGAGGGACCCTCCGGTCTTGTCCAGGCAGCGGAAGCGGCTCTTCAGGAGACCAAAGGTCCGCTCAATCACTCTCCTGGTCCGACCATGTGCCTCATTGTAGCGCATCTGGGCAGGTGTCACAGGGTTCCTGAGGGGTGTCAGCAACCACGGCATGTTGGGGTATCCCGAGTCACCTACGGACAGACAAGTGCACATTAGCTGACTTGGAACAGTGGGCGGAATACTACCGATCAGATCACACACAATGGCACAAAGTCAGTACACACCGACAAGCCAGGCACGCTGGTTCTGCATCTGTGCCATCATCCTGGGGATGCGACTACTCCTCATCACTAAGGCATCGTGTGCTGAACCAGGGAAACGGGCACACACGTGTGTGATGGTCATGTCTGCAAGACACACCACCAGTGCATTGACCGAGTGGTAGTGCTTGCGGTTCCTGTAGGCCTGCTCCTGGGCCTGTGGTGGTACCAAAGCCACATGTGTCCCATCAATGGAGCCAATGACATGCGGCATCCTCCCCAGGGCATAAAAGTCACTCTTCACGTCAGTGAGTCGTCGCAGTCCAGGGAAATAGATGTACCGGTTCAGGAAGAGCAACATTGCCGCCAAAACATTGCGGAGCACACGGCTGAACATGGTCTGTGACATCCCACCAGCAGTCGCCACAGTATGTTGGAAGGTACCAGTGGCAAAGAAGTGTAGGGCTGCCATCACCTTCACCTTGGGGGTCAGCGCTGTAGGATACGGCCGGCCAGGCTGCAAATGTGGGGACAACTGCACTGCCAAATCCTCAATCAGCTGCCTGGTGAAGCGGTACCGTCGGATGCTGTCCCGTTCCACCATCGTTGCCAGGTCTGGGAATGGCCGATGGACAGCAGGAGCCCTGCAGTGCAGAGGAGAAGTAAGCAAGATTGTCAGTCACCCCACATATGCGGCATTGAACACACTCAAGATCCCAACATACATCATTATGAGGCACAACTACATGAAGTGTGCAGTACCGGAAGGACATGTATGGTACATACATGGCCAACATCTGTCAACACGGTCCAACAGGTGGCATCAATTAGTCCCAGGTTGGCCCATTGGATATCATGAGGCCGTGTCATAGTTCCCATCTCCTGCTGCTGTGTCACAATAACCCCCCACAGGGACATGTGAGGACAGATGTGCCCCAGGCACCACAGCTCAATGACAGGTACATTCCCAGGGACCCTGTAATGGCACATGGACACTGGCATTACATGGAGTATCATGTATACACCACAGCAAAACAACCATGACCCCCACAGGTAGTGGCCCCACTTGCCACGGCAGGACAGACATGGACGTCTGTGACACACATGCACAACATCAGAGTCCATGCACACACAACGTGGATGTGGAGACTGTCTCCCATTGTGCACATGAAATCAGAGACATTGTAAACACCACATGCACAAAGACTGTGGAGGACCATCACTATTGTGCCACTGGGACACCCTGGCTCAAACATACCGTCCCACATGGGACTCACGGGGTATGTGACATGACATACACATACACCACTGTGAAATGTGACCATGGCACATGCACAGATATGAACAGTTGCACATCACAGTGGTCACGTACACGTAACACCCAGGATCCTGTCCCCATGAACACGTGCACAGCCTGGGGGTGGCTGCCCACAGGTGACACCCACAGGACAACATGTACACCAACATACACACAATAGGAAATGCAGCCTTACATGCCTTATGATAAAGTTTGGACAGGCTGTCGTGTGGTAGGTGTGCCCCTCACTCCTTGGGAGCTATCTGTGGCTGGCATATGTCCATCTGAGACAGGCATGCTGACATATGCCAGTCACATGTACAGTGATGCGTTGAACTGCAATGGACCGATCGGTGCCTCCGGCCGGCCCATTGCTTTCAATGTGTGCGGGTACGCGTTGTACCCCTGTGCGCGTTGAACAGCAATGGACCGATCGGTGCCTCCGGCCGGCCCATTGCTTTCAATGTGTGCGTGTACGCGTTGTACCCCTGTGCGCGTTGAACTGCAATGGACCGATCGGTGCCTCCGGCCGGCCCATTGCTTTCAATGTGTGCGGGTACGCGTTGTACCCCTGTGCGCGTTGAACAGCAATGGACCGATCGGTGCCTCCGGCCGGCCCATTGCTTTCAATGTGTGCGGGTACGCGTTGTACCCCTGTGCGTGTTGAACAGCAATGGACTGATCGGTGCCTCCGGCCGGCCCATTGCTTTCAATGTGTGCGGGTACGCGTTGTACCCCTGTGCGCGTTGAACTGCAATGGACCGATCGGTGCCTCCGGCCGGCCCATTGCTTTCAATGTGTGCGGGCTACGCGTTGTACCCCTGTGCGCGTTGAACTGCAATGGACCGATCGGTGCCTCCGGCCGGCCCATTGCTTTCAATGTGTGCGGGTACGCGTTGTACCCCTGTGCGCGTTGAACTGCAATGGACCGATCGGTGCCTCCGGCCGGCCCATTGCTTTCAATGTGTGCGGGTACGCGTTGTACCCCTGTGCGCGTTGTACCGCAATGGACCGATCGGTGCGCACCCATTGACAATGGGCTTGCCTGGCA
This sequence comes from Calotriton arnoldi, assembly GCA_963921515.1. Classification (NCBI taxonomy): domain Eukaryota; kingdom Metazoa; phylum Chordata; class Amphibia; order Caudata; family Salamandridae; genus Calotriton; species Calotriton arnoldi. Next base: position 17,944 of record CAWUFW010028149.1, on the reverse strand, counting down.
ACGGACGCGTTTCCGAATTTCGAACGAGTCGGTTGCTGGAAAATCAGTTGGTCACCCACAACAATGTAGCAAAATCATGTATGTCATGAAGTTGAAGATTTGAAGGATGCTGTGGGCGTGTTTTGGTGCTGCTATTCCATGGATTGGCCAGATTCAGAAGATGCAAATGACTTGGACCTATCACTTTGGACACAAGGGACAGTATCTGCCTCTCCAGCACATATATATTGCTGGCTGTTCCCCTGAGAGCCCACTTGCCTGCACTACATGCTCCAAGACGACATCTGCCACTGCACTGCTGCTGTCTCTGCCCCTCTGGACCCTGCAATGGCACGTACTGTGGAGAGAGCCCTAGCCTTCAGCCTTGAAGAGAACCAGGCCCTGCTGGACAGCCTACTTCCACAGTACAGCAAGCTGTATGGGACACCAGGGGAGCAGGTGAGTGTTCTGTGCACTGCCTTTCTGAATGTGCATTTTGTCTGACTAGCAAGGCTGAGAGTCTGCACGCCACTGGCTAGCAGGCTCACTGAGTAGTTGTCACCCCCATAGTGTGTAGTGACTTGCACTGGACAGGTATGGTGCAGTGACAGTGCATTTGAACATGGTTTTACTTCCCATGCAATGATACCATGTAGTGACGTCTGGCAAACTGTCCATGGTCAGCTTTGCACTGCCTGTGTACATCATGTGCCCCTGTGATTGAGACATGTATATACGACTGTGTCATGCACGGATATGTTGCATGTGTGGTAATGGCCTTTTCACTTTGTCATCCTCACAGGTTAATGCCCATCGGAAGCAGGAAATCTGGAAGGACATCGTCCGGGCTGTCCGGTCCGTGGGGGTCTACAAGCGCCGGATCTGCAACTGCCAGAAGAGGTGGCAGGACCTTCGGGGCTGGACCCGGAGGATTGCACGGGTCCAGCTGAAGCTGTCGCCTCCTCGCAGGAGGGGCGGAACACGGACCCTGACCCCCCACATGCTCCAGATCCTGGCGGTGGTCTTTCCAGACCTGGATGGGCAGCTGAAGGCCAGACAGCAGCAAGGAGGGGTGAGTCAAAGACTGCACTGTGAACTCTGTATTACATGCTTTGTGCCCTCCTCTGGCCTGGTTCAACTGCCACAGTGCAGCAGTCATGTTGTCCAGGAGCCATGTCCCTCTATTGTGCACTGCCCACTGCTCATCTGATACCCAGGTGTGGCCCTTACAGTCAGGGAATTGTGTCACTTGGGACTGTGTCCTTGCAGTTTGCTTCACTAAAGGTGGGGGACAGCATCTGTTTCCCTAACTCTGTTGTGAGCATCATGGGTGGGTCCATTGTTCACACAACGCCTGGGTTTGGACATGTGATCTGCGTGTTGCTTTGATATGCGGTCCACTTGCTGAGCTGAGCCACCACATGTGCCTGGGGTATGTGGCACACGCCCATGCAGCGGGTGGGAACAATGTTTGTGCCCCAGGAGTGTGCAGATTACGTGTGTCACACATACATAGCCAGCTATCCACTGTCCAGGGCACATCCCTCATTCATGTGGAGCAGGACAGTCATGCCTACTCCAGGCCATGCAATGCACTCTGTACTCCCACTCCCGTGTATCAGCTGACACATTGTGCACAGTCATTTGACCCCTCCGGTGTCTGCCTCTGTGTCAGTGTGCTGTGGATTAGTTGCCAGGACTGCTGTGGTGTTTCTTGGTAGGGGCTCAGCATGCCCCTGGAGATGTGACCATAGGAGACGATACTTGTGTGTCACATAGGTGTTTGATCAGCTGCCCGTGCAGACTGGGGTATGCGAATGTGATGTTCAGGCAGCTGTTCCCCATTCTCAGCAAATTGTGAGGGGCTCAGGTTCAGAGGGTAGTGTCACAGGTCTCCCATATGTCCAATAGGTGTGACCTGGACAGATGAGGGTTGAGATGATGTGTTGTGTGGGGGATGTACATGTGCACTTGTGCAGCTCCAGGACTTGCATTCCCCATGACCTACTATTGTGACACAGTGCATAGTGTTGTTGTCTGGCTGCCAAGTCATACATCACTGAGACAGTGATGTATGACTTAACAGTCATGCCTCTGCCATGGCATGTGTCAACTTATTTGTGGTCCTGCAGGGGAGTGACATGTGCTACATGCACACCATAGTGGCGCTGGCTATCAGGACATGGGTGCATCATGGTGTCTGTCGCTGGTATGCATCACATGCATTTCCTATTTGACTCTGAGCATCCCTTTCATCCGGAAACCTGTACTGACTCAGTGGCAAGAGCTGTGATGTGTCCACACCGTGTCCTCTGCACTGTCCAACTACTGTGTACTTGGTGCATGTGTCCACACTGGGGTGTTGCAATCCAACAGACACCAGACAGATGGGTGCAAGGCCATGTGGGATGTGAGTGCCATGCTTGGCATCAGACTGACAATTGGCTTCTCCTGTTCAGTTAGGGCACTTTTAGCAATGTACAACTAATGATGCCAGGGCTTGCTCTGTGATGTGCTGTGCTCACAGTGGTGTGTGCGTTTGGTGCAGGTGACTGATGTCTGTCTGTTTCCCCATTGTTTGCAGATACATCCACGGCCACGGAAGGGGACAGCTCCACGGACCAGGAGGAGCCAGAGAGCCAGACTGGGTCAGCAGCCGAGGAGTGGTCGGAGGGACCCAGTGGCACGGAGGGCGAGGGGAGCCACACCGAGGAATCCTCAGCACCATCCACCTCAGCTGAGGACCAGAGCAACTCGGAGGATGACTCCCTTGTGGAGGCGGGTGTCAGCAGCCACCACACCCCAGCTAGTGTTGCTGTCCCCGCCACCACCAGCACCACCACCGCCCTCCCATCGGCTCCCATTCCCCAGGTCCGTGGAGGCTCCCATGTTCGGGAGCGTGTCTCCTTTGGCCCAGGCACCGCACCCCCTGCCCCTGTGTCCCCTGCTGCCCTGAGTGAGGAGTCTGTGTACCTCCTTCGCCAGCTCCATGTAGGGCAGACAGCCATGCTGAGTGTCCTCCATGCGCACACCGCACTGTTGACTCAGCTGGTGTCGTTCATGGAGGGCATCTCATCGGGCATGTCTGACCTACAGAGGGGCAACAGGTCCATGGACTCCTCCCTGACGGCAGCAGTGTCCCTCCTCAGACAGTCCCTCACCCCTCCTGCCTCTGCTCCATCCACACTCCCCAGCACCTTGCCCGTCCCAAGCACACACACACCGGCACAGGCACACACCAGCACACACACATCCAGCACACAGACACACACGCCACAAACTAAACGCACATGCACGCACAGTCAGGGGACTGAAACCAGACTCACAGGGGATGGGGCCCTGGTACACACACACGCATCCACGGGCACTGCGCAGTCCTCAGTTGCCTCTCCCTCCAAAGCACCCTCCCTTGCCTCACCTGCAACCCCAAAGACCCAGCGCCTCTTCCTCAGTGACCTCGGCCTCTTCCCCTCCGATCCAGCTGCCCCAGCATCCAGGGGGAAGAGGAAGCCCCCCATATGGAGCAGAGTGCCCCTCGCCCCCGGACACCCTCCCCCAGGCGCAGACAGACTGAGGCCCCCACCCGCAAGTCCCCCGGGAGTGGTAAGAGCAAGACCCCGCCGCCGCCCTGCAGCTCAAGCACCAGGTCACCTTCCTCCATCCCTCAGGCCCCCACTCCACAGGTGCCCCCGCCACACCCTGCCCCAGGTTCCCCCACCCACAGATATACCATCCCCAAGAGGCTCCGGCCTTCTCCCCCTGCCACTTGCTCTCCCGGCACCACACCCCCGCTGCGCTTGTCTGTGCCACTGATGTGGTGAGGGTGTCCTCCCCCTCTGTCCAGCCCACCTTGCCTGTTCCCCATTCTCCTCCCCTGGTGGTAGGCACTGCAGTGGAGTCCACTACCACCCTGTCTGACTTGGGCACTGCAGTGGCGGACCTGTCCACTCCATCTGCAGGGTCCACTGCAGTCGTGCCGGCACCCACAACATCTGAGCCATGCCCCCCAGTTGTGCCGGCACACACCATGTCAGACACCTCCACTGCAGTTGTCAGTGGCTCTCCAGCACCCACCACCCCTTCCCTGCTTCCTCCTGGTGAGCCCTGATCCTGTCCCTGCGGTGCCTGGCCTACCCCCCGGTTGCCCCTCCTAGTGGATTGTCCCTGGTTTTGTGCAGGCATGTGTAGGGTGGCATCTGCCACTGTCACCCACTTGTCACTTTGTTGATGGACTGGCCATTGGCCTTTGTTTATGTTCTACCGGACTTCTACTTTTAATGCCACATATGCTGAATAAAGCAACTTTCTGTTCTCTAGTGCTTTTGCTTCTGATGTACATGATGTTGATGATGCTAAGAATGCCCTTGCTGCAGTGATGGTGATATTTGGTCTCATGATAATGAAGTGTTACTGTGCAGGAACCCATGTGGTCCAGGGGTTATGTGTCCTATCCTGTGGTGTATCCATGTCATCCATAGCAGCATCTGAGGGTGTCATGTGTTCAGTATTTGGCAATGAGATTTCCTACTTAGATTGGCAACTTCACATCTGTGGCTTCCACCCCTGCACATCTGTTGTGCCTGCCATTGTTCTATTCGTCTACTTCCCTGACCGTGTGGCCATCTCCAGTGAACATGCAGGTTTGGGCATCAATGGGGAAGGACTCATCTGTGTTGTCAGTGCAACATTGCTATACAAGTGTGTTGGATCTGTGCTGATGATTCCGTTGGCACTTCCATGACCAGGCTGATGGGACGGGAGCCCTCATTTGTTGCTAATTGTTGATTGTGTGTCCCATTGCTGCCATGGTATGGTATCTGTTCGCCTCACATCTGCAGTCTCCACAGGGTATCTGCATGTGTGTGCCCATTGGTGCAAATATGTGGGTCTGCATTCGGATGGTCACTTCTGTCATTGTGTCATTGATGATTGTTGACGGTGTCAGCCCCCATGGGTGTTGTTTGTCTGCACATGGCCAAAGTTATGTCTTATTTGCACTGCAGGATTTGGCTCCCCCAATTTATGTTGCAATGGGACACATACACTACTTTGCCACTGATGTGTTTGTTGTTCTGTGACCAGGAATCATCCATGCAGTTTGGCAGTTGCACCTCTTACTTTGTCAACACTTGCCTTTTGGTCACTGGGATGATGGGGGTTTGGACCCCATTGCCACAATGTTCAAGATGTGCTGCAGCTATGGACCCCACACTTACCTTTTGGTCACTGTGATGATGGGGGTTTGGACCCCATTGCCACAATGTTCAAAATGTGCTTCTGCTATGGACCCCACACTTACATTTTGGTCACTGTGATGATGGGGGTTTGGACCCCATTGCCACAATGTTCAAAATGTGCTTCAGCTATGGACCCCACACTTACATTTTGGTCACTGTGATGATGGGGGTTTGGACCCCATTGCCACAATGTTCAAAATGTGCTTCTGCTATGGACCCCACACTTACATTTTGGTCACTGTGATGATGGGGGTTTGGACCCCATTGCCACAATGTTCAAAATGTGCTTCAGCTATGGACCCCACACTTACATTTTGGTCACTGTGGTGATGGGGGTTTGGACCCCATTGCCACAATGTTCAAAATGTGCTTCTGCTATGGACCCCACACTTACCTTTTGGTCACTGTGATGATGGGGGTTTGGACCCCATTGCCACAATGTTCAAAATGTGCTTCTGCTATGGACCCCACACTTACATTTTGGTCACTGTGATGATGGGGGTTTGGACCCCATTGCCACAATGTTCAAAATGTGCTTCAGCTATGGACCCCACACTTACATTTTGGTCACTGTGATGATGGGGGTTTGGACCCCATTGCCACAATGGTCATGGCCTGCTTGCATTGTGGGTGCCACACACATATATGTGTGGCACATGTGCTAGGGGGTCACATTGTATGTTCAAAGTCATGTTCGGTGTTGTAGGCATTTGACACAGTCTACACACGCTTGTCATGGTGTTGGGGGGATGTCTTCTTCTTGCATTCCCTAGGTTGTGGTGTGCTGGTTGTGTCATGCATTGTCCATCCTATGAGTGGGGGTGGTAGTAGTGGTAGGCATCCTGCCCCCTGGCTAAGGGTGGTGGTAGGCATCCAGCCCCCCTGGGTGAGGGTGGTAGTAGTGGTGGGCATCCTGCCCCCCTGGCTAAGGGTGGTAGTAGTGGTAGGCATCCTGCCCCCCTGGGTGAGGGTGGTAGTAGTGGTAGGCATCCTGCCCCCCTGGGTAAGGGTGGTAGTAGTGGTAGGCATCCTGCCCCCTGGGTGATGGTGGTAGTAGTGGTAGGCATCCTGCCCCCCTGTGTAAGGGTGGTAGTAGTGGTAGGCATCCTGCCCCCCTGGGTGAGGGTGGTAGTAGTGGTAGGCATCCTGCCCCCCTGGGTGAGGGTGGTAGTAGTGGTGGGCATCCTGCCCCCTGGGTGAGGGTGGTAGTAGTGGTAGGCATCCTGCCCCCCTGGGTGAGGGTGGTAGTAGTGGTAAGCATCCTGCCCCCTGGCTAAGGGTGGTAGTAGTGGTAGGCATCCTGCCCCCTGGGTAAGGGTGGTAGTAGTGGTAGGCATCCTGCCCCCCTGGGTGATGGTGGTAGTAGTGGTAGGCATCCTGCCCCCCTGTGTAAGGGTGGTAGTAGTGGTAGGCATCCTGCCCCCCTGGGTGAGGGTGGTAGTAGTGGTAGGCATCCTGCCCCCCTGGGTGAGGGTGGTAGTAGTGGTAAGCATCCTGCCCCCTGGCTAAGGGTGGTAGTAGTGGTAAGCATCCTGCCCCCTGGCTAAGGGTGGTAGTAGTGGTAGGCATCCTGCCCCCTGGGTGAGGGTGGTAGTAGTGGTGGGCATCCTGCCCCCTGGGTGAGGGTGGTAGTAGTGGTAGGCATCCTGCCCCCTGGGTGAGGGTGGTAGTAGTGGTAGGCATCCTGCCCCCCTGGGTGAGGGTGGTAGTAGTGGTGGGCATCCTGCCCCCTGGGTGAGGGTGGTAGTAGTGGTAGGCATCCTGCCCCCCTGGGTGAGGGTGGTAGTAGTGGTAAGCATCCTGCCCCCCTGGCTAAGGGTGGTAGTAGTGGTAGGCATCCTGCCCCCCTGGGTGATGGTGGTAGTAGTGGTAGGCATCCTGCCCCCCTGTGTAAGGGTGGTAGTAGTGGTAGGCATCCTGCCCCCCTGGGTGAGGGTGGTAGTAGTGGTAAGCATCCTGCCCCCTGGGTAAGGGTGGTAGTAGTGGTAGGCATCCTGCCCCCCTGGGTAAGGGTGGTAGTAGTGGTAGGCATCCTGCCCCCTGGGTGATGGTGGTAGTAGTGGTAGGCATCCTGCCCCCCTGTGTAAGGGTGGTAGTAGTGGTAGGCATCCTGCCCCCCTGGGTGAGGGTGGTAGTAGTGGTAGGCATCCTGCCCCCCTGGGTGAGGGTGGTAGTAGTGGTAAGCATCCTGCCCCCTGGCTAAGGGTGGTAGTAGTGGTAAGCATCCTGCCCCCCTGGCTAAGGGTGGTAGTAGTGGTAGGCATCCTGCCACCCCTGGGTGAGGGTGGTAGTGGTGGTAGGCATCATGCCACCCCTGGGTAGGGGTGGTGGTGCGCATTCAGGCCCCTGTGTGCATATGTGGCATTGGTGATGGGCATCCCGCCCCTATGGGGCTGCTGTTGCTGGTGTAAGTATATTCTGCATCCCTGTGTGTGTGTGTGATGTGTCGTGTACGTGTTGTATGTGTTTTGTGGTTGGTGTCTGGCTTACCTTCTGCGCCGTACGCGTCCGTGCCTGTTCAGGTAGTAAATGTAGAATATTGGTATGATCGGGACGAAGGGATTCATGGTTGGTTCGTGTCGTTCGTCCTTCTCGTTGATTCGCGTCGTCCTCGTCGCTTCGCCTCGTCCTCGTCGCTTCGCGTCGTCCTCGTCGCTGGCGTGTTCGCCTCGTAGCCGTGGATCGTGTTGTGGCACGAATCGGAGCTTATGTGCGCCTCTCCCGGATGCTTTGACGTGCCGTGCGTAGCGACGGGTTCGGCGCGTACGGAAAGCGCATCGTACTTGTCCGGCCGGACGGGGCTGCATTTTTCCTTCTGTGCGACTCGATTCTGCGTTTCCGGATTCGCCTCGGTCGGAGAACAGGACCTGGTTTGGGTGAGTACGGCTCGGCCGGATTTTTTGCTGTTGTGCGCATCGTACTTGCTCGTTCGGTGTGCTGTACGGATCGGTCGGGAAACAGGCTTTCGCATGGCTTTTTTCCCGACCGAATGGTATTGGGTGCGCCTCCGACCGAGATCGGAATCGGCCCCAAAGTGTTGCATGAGGATTGGTTTCAGTGCTCAAGGAAAAGAGTGACATTTAGGACATTTCTCAAGCCCACGCAATACTGGGTCATGCATGCCTGTATGAAGAGTGGTTGTTAACATAGTGTGATTGAGTACTCATAGAGCGAGTGAGAAACAACTGAGTAACTTGAGAGAATGAGAATAAGCCCTGCAACACATGTGAATTATCATAGCCAGCTGGAATTTCATTCTGAGTTCAAGAGTTCCCGGTTCTCCCTGTATCCCTTGAATCTGCCAACAGCCAAACAGGGACTTCAGCCTCCTGGACCACCCTGGAATTTCAGCCATTTCTTAGGGCCATACCTCACAAGGAAACAGGTATCATTGCTAACTCTCAGCACTACATCACCCTTCATTTGCACAATAGATGCAATCATTATTCATCCAGTGTCAGTTAATAACGGTGGTCTCTCTCCTCTAGGAACTCATCAGTCAAAGGGTTGCAAGCTCAATACATCCTGCGTCCTGATATAACGCGCCAGAGAACATCCATGAGGGCATTCACTCACAGGCAGAACGGAAGCAAACACTACAGCAGATTCTCTTTCCCTCCTTTCCTTGTTTTTTTTTGTCCCTTTCCCTTTGGTGGTTTCTCTTGGTGAGCTGTTGAGAAGGTCCTGGGGGTAAGCACAGTTGGGCATTGATGAATTATTCCTCCTGAGCATCACTCCTGCTGGGTACGACAAGCTAAGGTTAGTGCTAAGATCATTTCTTGTTGGGATTGTACTGATAGATCTGACACCAAATACTAAGGAGAAGACTGCATTTTCTATTCCAGAGAGGCTGAACCAGTGATGCCATTTGAGTTGATGAATGCTCCTGCCACTTTTCAATGCCTGGTGAACCATGTTCTTGCAGGGTTGGTGAAATTCTGTGTGGCCTACTTGGATGATATTGCGATGATCAGCAATTCATGGTTAGTTCACCTGAGGCACCTTGGATAGCTGTTGGCAAGAATACAGGAGGCAAAACTGACCATCAAAGCAACTAGGTGTCAGGTGGGGCAGTCCTCTGTAGTCTACCTTGGGCCTGCAGTGGAGAGCGTCAAGTTTCACCCTTTTGTTGGCAAGATTCAGTCTTTGTTGGAGTGGGAGGTACCTACTACCCAGACTGAAGTGAGGGCCTTTTTAGGACTCACCGGATATTACCGAAACTTTTTGGACAACTATGGAAGTATAGTTTCCCCATTGACTGCTTTGACCCCTTGGAAGCAGCTGAGGAAATAAATATGTCAGCCTTTCATTGCACAGATGGATGCCCCTTACAAAGGAGTTGGAGCAATGTTAGCTCAGTTGGATGACAAAAGTAGAGAATGTCTGGTAGTCTTTATTAGTAGAAAATTACTACCCAAAGAGCAGAACTGGGTGGCTATTAAGAAGGAGCGATTTGCCATCGTGTAGGCCTTGTGTAAGGTCTGCCCATATTTGGTTGGCACTAAATGTGTGGTACAAACAGATCATAAGTCACTAAAATGGTTGATGGCTATGAAAGGACAGAATCCCAAGTTGCTGGGATGGTCTTTTTCTTTGCAAGGGTTAGACTTCATAGTGGAGCACAGAGACAGATTGAGCCACAGGAATGCTGACAGAGTTTACCCACTGGTTCTACTGATCTGACTACGCAACCTACCCAGGTTGAGAGTTGGTTCTGGTATTCTGACCCTGAAAGGGCGTCTGCTGGGCCGGAAAAGTCCTCTGCATGGTAAAAGACCAGTACCCCTGCCCTCAATCAACCAGTCAATCAGGTGTTTGTTAAGCGCGACTACTCACCCGTAGGGGTCTCAAGGCGCTGGGGGGGGGCGGGTTCGCAGGTTCCAGTCCATCAAGGAGGGGGTCTGTCGAAGAGCCAGGTTTTGAGGTTTCTTGCGAAGATGGGGAACGATGTTGTCTGTCTGAGGTGGAGCGGAAGGTCGTTCCAACTGTACTGATGTCTGCATCTCTCACGACGTTTTTTTTCTTCATAGGCGAACATGGATAATACGGATGCACCGTGACACAGGCCTATGTCACGGACAGTAGTCTTGTTGGAGTGGGAGGAGCTCCCATGGCTCTACCCTCATAGTGGTTGAAGGATACCGCCTTCACCAGGAGTTAAGCAGCACAAGCTCAGTGGTGGCAGCATACAGTGTAGATATCAGCATTAGTAAACAGGACCTTTCTACCCTGTGTCACTGAAACAAGACCTACAGGCTCACTCACCTTTTTAAAAGTTCAGCTGCTGTGTGCTTAACTCACCCTTGGCCTATATCAGGTAGATGTGCAGTGATGCATGGTGCATGGGTGGTGACTGTGTTGGGTGTATATGTGCCTGGGAAGGGAAGAATGGTGGAGTATTGTGCAGTCCATCGGTAGTTAGTACATGTGCAGGGTGTTTGTATGGCTGAGAGGAATGCATTACATGAGAGATGTAGTCCTGTGTGGTGCTCAGGGACTGCATATGCTGGGTGCTGGGTGTATGTATGCTTGCGTGAAGTAGAATGCATGAAAGATGAAGAATTGTGCAGCACACATAGTGAGTGTGTGTGTTTACAGCTTGTGTTTTCAAATAAACACACCGTGGCTAAATATAGAAAAGTTTCAGTACTGAATAGTGCATGCAGATTTTGTGTGTTTACTGAATGCATGTGTACAGGCAAATGTACAATGCATAGAGGTATTTGTGCTGGACAGTAAGTGGGCTGAGAGTGTACACTGATCACTGAATGAATCTGCCTGCAATGGTACATAGTATGGAAGACCCTGGTTCCATTTTGGGAAGCCCAGTCCTGCCTGGTTAAGCCATGAGGAGGAGAGGAGTACCCCCAGACAGATTTGCAGATTGATGCATTCTGGTGAGCTGTGTGGGGACACACTGGAGAGAAAAGGAACAGACTCCCTTTACATTTCAAAAGACTGTGGGGCATATTAGCAAGAAGAGGCGATAATCATCGCTAACCCTGCTTAGCGTGATTTATTTTATCGCCGGCTATCGCTGGAATATATCGCCACGCTAACGCTGTATTAGCGACATTTAGCGCTATGGCGATAAATATTCCAGCGATAGCGGGAGGGAAGGGCCAACATCGCGACAAAACCAGCGATGTTGCATGGGGGAGGTAGAAAACCTTGCTGATACGACCCTGTGGTCGTATCAGCATAATCCACCCCCCATGTAATGTATGGCTAAGTCAGGAAAATAGCAGGTGATAAAAAAATGGTGATGGCCCCGGTTAGCACAACTTTTCACGTCGCTAACCGGGGTCAGGGACTCCTTGCTAATAGGTGATAGGCCTGTTAGCGTCTGTTTACAGGGTATGTTGGTCGGGAACGCCTACTTTGCATGTCATTAGCGATAAACATCGCTGACATGCAAAGCGGCACCCAAACCGATCGCTTTCGTCAGAAAGTTGTCGCTAACTGTTGTTGGCGACAGCTTGCTGATAGGGCGATAGATTTATCGCCGCTTTAGCGGCAAAAAGTGCCGCTAAAGCGGCGATAAATCGCTTGCTAATATGCCCCTGTTTTTTGATTCAGTGATAGATCACAAAGAAGGAGCTTGGATACATCTCAGGGAGAGAGACGGGGCTGATAAGAGAATCATAAAGAGTAGAGGCTGGGGTCTCAAATCAACCCTTTGATGCACAATTACTGTGGGTTACATCCAGGTGTAAACTCTGGTCACTCCCATGAATTATGTTGTGGGCAATCAGCTTTGGAGTTGTGCCTGCTGTGACAGACCTCTTTCATGAAGGAAGATTAAAAGTACAAGTGCCCACTTCAAAAGAAGCAGAACCCCAACATAAAACTTCAAAGACACAGACCCTAAATTACATTTGGTGTCTGGAAAAGGACTATAAGAGCGGGAAGTTAATCCCCAAAAATGTGTCAACTGCCAAGCATCCAGACAGGCTGTGTGAGGAAGGGAAACTCTGCAAGACTTCTGTCTGTGACCAGGGGGCCAAGGCCTGCTAGTCTCCTTGCTGGGTGAGGCGACATCACCCAGGGACACCAAGACCACCTGCCCAGGAGTGCCAGCACCTGCCTGCTTCCTGTGAGAAAGAGGAGACCATTGGAGGGAGCGATATCCAGTGGGGAGCCCAACCATGAGGACTTTCTGTGTGAGATGTGAGGAATCAGCTGTGCACTAATCAGGCCGAAGCCCATCTGCAAGACTGTTTCAGTGAACTCTTATTGCCATGAGTGGGCAACCGTAGACTCCACCAAGTATTGAGCACTGTGTGGAGGGCATGGAGCCCACACAGCCTCATTGCGGTGACCCGTATGCCAGGTGGGCCACCAGCAAACTTAAATGGTCCAGAGCATGAGACTTTTGTCTGCCATGTTTAGGGAGATGGCACGGTAGAATCTAGCAACTTGCCAATACCGCATATCACAATTGAGGAACAACACAATGAGAATGGCTGTTGTTCACAGTGCTCTTGTTTAAATGCATCTTTGATCCAAAACCTGACATGGGGATGCATTTCATGCTAAAACATAGCACAAAATGACGGAATTATATTTCGCGTAATTTTGCCACAATTTGGCATAAATACGCAAAAAGAAAATTTCCTATTTTCATGCACCACTAATAAACACCTCATCCTAGAATACTAAGGCAATTATTTCCTAGTGACAATAGGAAAACACCAAGGTAATCTGAAGAGCCAAAATGGACATGCAGAGAGTGGAGATTTCTTTCTCACTTATCCCAAATACCTTTCTCATCAAGAGCATCTGTAGGTATTTTGTATAAAGGTACCTGTGTTGAGAGCTGTTCTCAGAGGGATATGGGTCATATATTGCATCACCCCTGCAGAAGACATGGCATTCAGGTCAGAGGCTAGTGCAACAGAAAGTTTAGCCATGACATTAATTCTGCCTGTGCGATAGAGATTCCAATTACTAAATAGACTCCATGATTTGGCCCAAGATTCATCTAAAGAAGCCCTCTCTATGGTTGGCATGACACAGTCCCTTGCGGCTGTACATGCTGAAGTCCAGTACTTAGGAATCTGGATTTGAAGGATAAACTATAGAGGTGCAGTCCTCATACCAATCCGTGGTTAAGTGATCCAGAAGCCATTCCCAAAGAACCCCATCCTTTAATCCAGCCAGCTAGGTTTGGGGAGCCTGGTTGGGAACAGGTTCCCCCTCTTTGGGAAAACAAAAGGAACAGGTGCAAAAAACTCATTCCTGAAAACAAAATTGTAGCCATTTGTAATTCTGAAGAATTCAAAACTAAGATTAAGGAAGCTACGCAAACTGTAGATGCCAATAAATGTTAAGATCAGAGCATTGGAGATGAGTTACTTTATCATGAAAATTATTTGCACCTAAACAAGAATTAATTGAGACTGTTACTCTGAAACCATAGTATAGTCTTAACAGGTCACCCCAGAGAATATGTCAGTTTGTGCATGACCTTCAGGTTTACTACAACATTTGTCAGCATTACCCGTACCTTGGCATGCCATAAGTATGGTTTTTGTTCCTGATTTGCTCAAATCTGATGGCTACACCTTCATCTTAGTGGTGGTGGATCTGCTTACAAAAATGGCACGTTTTGTGAAAGATCCCATCGGCCAGCAAATTTGCCAAATTATTAATTCAACATATAATTCGATTACACAGTTTACCCACCAAAACAGTTTGAGATCAAAGCCCACAATTTGTGTCCAATTTCTGATGTGGTTTGTGTATATCCCTATAAATAGACGTTTGTTTATCGTCCGCATCTCTTCTGCAAACTGATCGGCAGAATGAGAGTGTTAACAAGTCAGTGGAACAAATATTACAATTCAGAAGCCTTGTTTCCGACCGACTCGGAAACATATCCTAATAACTGATTTTGATGTTCGGAAACCGTTCGGACTGTCCGACTCAGTTCCGAACGGCATTCGGAGTAACCGAGTCGTTCGGAGCCAAATCGTAGCGGTTTACGGACCGCGTTTCCGAACGAGCGATTAGGATGTTGGATTTGGACAGCCTTTCCGAATCGGTTGTTACGACACGGATCGGCTGACGGAATCTGACTTTGGATGCCCGTAGCAGGCTCCCCTTCAACTGGGGCCCTCCGAATGGGGCCTGTGGGGGTACCCATGGAACACCTCTTTCCAACCATAAACAGTATGGCAGGCACCATAGGGTGCCTGCCACAGGGTGCACGATTTTCCACACCCACCCTTTTCTTCATTGGGAGCCTGTGTAGTCGGTCCGTACACAGGCTCCCATTGAAGTCAATGCGAGTCCGACCAAACGATATTCGGAAGCATCGTAATCAGTTGGTCGGACTCGTAGAACCCAATTCGGTCAGAAACGATTCCCAAACCGATTCGGTCAGAAGAGTTTCTGAACGACATCGTAATCGACCCCTTAGCGGAGTTTGCAAGTGATAATAATGTGCATGCTAATATAGCGCTTTTTCCGTACTCTGATGTTTCATGTATACACCCTAAAATTATTCCTCTGGAATTATCTCCTGAATCTGGGCAAATTCCTTTTGTCAAAGTGCATAATAATCAAAATTCTGAAGGATATGAAAAAGAACTTGTGAGAAAGTGAATTATGAGTTGAAGTGGATGGTTTCCTCTTCAAGTAACAGTAGCACTATTCCTTATTAGGTCCAGTTAGGTCTTAATAATTTAAACCTGAGCTCAACCCTTGGTAGCTGTAGCACTAAGCAGGCAGGCTTAACCTAGAAGTGTATAAAGCATTTATCAGTACCAAAACATTTAAAAAATAGAAAACACATTACCATAAAAATCCCAATTTACAAGACTAGAGTAAAAACATTTTTGTGTTCAAAAAGTTTTATTAAAGTTTAGATAAATATAAGAAGACCATATATATAAGAGCAATGAAAAAGGCACAAAGAAAATTCCATCAATATGATAACTGAGCTTATAAAACTATATAGTGTAAGATAAAATTAAGTAAAAATTAATAAAGTACCTATAAAATAACAATCATTATTAAGCAATAAAAAGAAAAAGGAAATAAATAGAATCATCAATACAAATAATTCTTAGGAGCTACTAAATTTAACCAATATACCTATGTATAAAAACTTCTAATTATTATTACTAAAACCTATTTAGAGATGTAAAACAATATTATGGTATTCAGACAGAATATTGAATCATTTATATATAATTTTAATTAATTGTTATTTATTTGTTAATTAATGTTAATTATCTAATTGATCATTACTGGTAGTAATATTGTTAGTTAATTATTCTCTTTTTTATGAGTGGGTTGTGGAATTTTTGGGTGTACAGGGTTGGCATTTATTTAACGGTAAATGATATTTTTTTATTAATATGAATTATTTAATTGATAATTAAGTTAATTGTGTATTTCTTTTTATTTTAGGCATAGGTTGTGGGGTTTATAGGGGTATAAGGTTTATATTTGGGGGCTGATTTCGATGTCGGATGGACCTGAGTCATCCGACATTGATCTGGAACTGGGACCGACCGACCTCCTTTCGGCAGTCCCAAACCAGCAAGTAGGATACGACCGAACATTGTTCAGTCGCACTCCTATTCTTTACAATGGGAGCATGCATTCCAACCAGAGTGCATGCTCTCATTGTAAAGAGCTGAGGTGCAGTTCCCTGCACCCCATGGCAGGCACCTCAAGGTGCAGGGATCAACAGGGGGGCACCATAGGTGCCCCCTCAGCCACCAACCGTAGGCCTTGCACCCATGGGGGCCCTGCTGGGGGCTCCTAAAGTCGACTTTCCACAGCCTTTTTGTGTCGGAAAGGCCGGCACAGAAAGGCTGTCGGAATCCAACATTCTAATCCCTCGGGCGGAAAGAGCCGCCCTTGGGATTACAGGAGGCTTTACAACCAACTCCATCAAAATGGGTCGGTCGGGAATGAATCCAAATAGGAGATTACAATGCTGTAGGAACGGCTCCTATGGCATTGTAATCGGACCCTTAATGTGTTAATTGTGTTTTAAATTTATTATTACATTTTAGGAGTATGGTGTATATTTTGTGGAGGTATGTTGTGGAAAATTAAATACATTAAATTGCATATTTAATAATTTGTAATTAAATATATAATTTTTTTGCTAACACATATTCATGTTAATATTGTGAAATATGTGTGTTTTTTTGTGTTAGCTTTCGGTTGTAAGTTTTGTAGGGGTAGATGGTGGTAGGAAATTATGACTAAATTTATTTTATGAATTTAATTTATTAATGAATACTTTTTAATTTGTTATATGTGAAATAATATTGCATTTAATTGTTAATATTGTTTGTAATATTATTATGATGTTTTTAATTTTCAGGAATGTTTTAATTTTCATTGTTTGTTTACATTTAATATATTACAATTTAAATATTTATTTTTAATATTTTTATTTTGTTTTTTAAATTAGTTTTTGTTGACATTTTATGTGTTTGTAATGTAGTACCGACTGTAGTAGGAATAAGATATTTTTTTAAATGTTTTAAATCTAACACTTTCCCTACTGTTGCACTGACTGGAGTGGGAATAGTAAATTTTACCCCTACGCAATCCAACACTTTCCTTACTTTTGCACTGACTGGAGTGGGAATAGTACATTTTACCACTCTGCAATCCAACACTTTCCCTACTTTTGCACTGATTGGAGTGAGAATAGTAAATTTTACTCCTCCGCAATCCAGCACTTTCCCTACTTTTGCACTGGCTAGATTGGGAATAGTAAATTTTACCCCTCTGCAATTCACTACTTTCCCTAGTGTTGTGTTTGAGTTTAGTGGTTTTTTTTTGTTTGTTTGTGAAATATTACATTTATTGTTGTGTTAATTGTATTGGGAATAGTAAGTTGTAGTATTTTGCACTGTGATATTTTATGTAATTTTATTTTTATTGTAGTTAGAGTAGTAAATATTATTTTTGTGTGATGTAAAACATTTTTTTACAGTTGTGTTGTGTTAGGTGAGGGTACTTATTTTTATCTTTATTTAGTATAAAAATATATTTTTTAATGTATTGGGAAATTTATATGTATTTATTTTAATGTTTAATATTTTATTTTATGCTGTTATAAATACTTTTTATAATTATGTGTTTGATTTATTATAATAATAATATTTATTATTTGCAATCTTTTTTGTTTGATAATTATTTATAATTAAATTGTAAGAAATGTGTGTTGTTTAATTTTTATGTAAATTAGATTTGGTTTCCTTTTTGTAATATTTTATGTTTTTGATATATTTCAATAAGCATACATATAATTTTTATAATATTATATTATTTACGATTTGTTTAAGTATAATAATATTTTAAATATTAGTTTATTTATTTGTGTTTTATATATATATATATATTTATATATATATATTTATATTATATATATGTGTGTGTGTGTTTGCATTTTTAAAAGGAAGCTTATTTGTTGTATTTGTTAAAATATTCATTTAATTATATTTTATTTTTTATAAATTAATGGTAGTATTTACTATATGTTTATTTAAATATTGGAAAGTATATATATTTCAAAATTGATATTTAATACAACTATATTATTGTAAACAATATATATTTTTTGATATTTTTGTACTTACCTTTTAAGTATAGGGAGTCGATATTTTTGCATCCTATAATTTTCCCTCAATATGTTTTACGTCAATTTTTTTGTGGTCTATATTCTGTCAGTGAACCCAATATAATCATCA
>CAWUFW010028148.1:0-23202 GCA_963921515.1 Calotriton arnoldi | reverse complement strand
CCTGTCGGGGCCCCGCAGCCCCAGGCTGCGCACAGGCTCTGCAATGGCAGGCCAGAGTTACACTTTACGGGCTGTTTGCGTGGGTGGCACAATACAGTGCTGCAGCCCACCAACAGCATTTGATTTATAGGCCCTGGCACTCGCAGTGCACTTTACTAGGGACTGACACATAAATCAAATAGGCCAATCATGGAAACACCAATCCATAACACATTTTACACAGAGAGCATATGCACTTTAGCACTGATTAGCAGTGGTAAAGTGCCCAGAGTCCTAAAACCAACACACACAGGGTCAAAAACAGGAGGCCAAAAAGCAAAAAGTCTGGGGGTAAACCCGCTGAAAAAGCCAAGTCTAACAGACCATCTGCTCTTTAGACACCAGGTGACACTTGACAGCTGTCACACTGGCTCCTGTGTCTCTCAGAGCCTCCACCCTATGGCCATTGATGGTCACCCACTGCCTGTACTTCTTAGTGTTCTCGGGCAGTTGGGTCCTAGGGACCATCTCAGAGTCTCCTAATGAGACAAGGGACAATACTACGGGATCCCGCCCACCTTGGGCACCCATCTCCTCCCCCAGGGCTACACTAGCCAACTGCCGGGGGACTGCACCAGGGGGTGCTGGCTTTCCAAACAAAGGGAAATGGGGATCATTGGCCCTGTGGCCTAGGGCGCCACACTTGTAGCACACCAGGGGTCCCCTATGAACAGGTGGACCTGACGGGGCCCCGTGCTTATTCTCAGGGGGAGGCTGGGAACCTTTCCCTTGGTTCCCTTGGGGTTTACTTTGGGGCCCTCTCTGGAACTCCCTCTGTTTACCCTTGTCCCCCCACTCCTCTGCTGGGGACCCTGCCCACCCTTGGCGGAGTCTCCCACGTGACCCTTGTGGACCCGGGTGCTCACCCAGCAGTCCGCCTCCTCAGCAAGCTGCCTAGGGTTAGTCAGCCTACTGTCAATCAGGTGTTGGCGTAGCTCAGGAAAACAATTACTGGACAAGTGCTCCCATGCAATCAAATCAAAGAGCGCCTGAAAATCATTTGCTTTGCTACCCTTTACCCAACCATCCAAGGCTGTGCAAAAAAAAGTCACATACTCAATACAGGTACTGCCTTCAATCTTCTTACAGTTCCTGAACCTCTGCCTATAGAGTTCAGGAGTCAACCCATACCTGGTAATCAATGCATTCTTCATGTGGCTGTAGGAATTATAGACTTCAGAGGGCAAGTCCAACAAAGTATCCCGCCCCTCACTAAGGAACCAACCCCACAACCCCGCTCCCCAATCCTTCTCAGGGACCCGGTGGGAAGTCATGGCTACCTCATAGGCCTTGAACCATTGCCCAATATCATCATTCTTAAAAAACTCCTTGACCACATCCTTAGGAATATACACCCTAGCCTCAACAGGCATTGACGGTGTGTTGCCACCAGAGGGAGTAATCTCTAAGCTCCCAGCTTTCAAATCCAACTCCCTCAAACTTTTCTCATGCTCATGCTCAAGCTGCATTCTCTTTTCTTCCAGGGCCAATTTCCTAATTTCCAATTGCCCACTCATTTTGGCCAGCTCCAACTCATGCATCCTATTCTTTTCTCTGTCCTCCAGCTCTTCTGGGGACAGACCTCTGGCAGAAACACTGCTACCCATGGGGGAAGATGCTCTCCTCTCCCCTGGAGCCACTGGCCCATCCAGCTGCTCATCTGCATTCTCAGCCCCCTCCTCATTCTCAGGGGTATTCCTTGCTTCAACCCAGGCCCTCAGCGCCTTTTGGAAATCATCCTTCTTGGTGATTCTGGTCATAGAAACTTTGAACTTCCTGCAGAAGTGCTTGAGCTGGTTAACGGTGTAGCATTCCAGTTTCTCCTCTTCCCAATCATTATCAACAGATACTATGGATGCTGCTGTATCCATGGTGATTAAACTTGGCAGTTTTTAGCAAAAATAGAAAGTCCCAGAAAAGAATATCTACCAAAAGTATGTGGTTGCGTCTTGGTCTGCACTCACTAGGTAGTGTTCACCAATCACTGTACATGAGTCACAAATGCAAGTCCAGAATCCCCACCGCTGACCACCAATGTTAGAACTGGGGGTCTCTAGTTGGCAGAGGTAGGTACCTGTGTCCAAATAGGGACCCTTGCTTCTAGTCAGGGTAAGGGGGTACACTCCTGAAATAACCCCTGCTCACCCCCTTGGTAGCTTGGCACGAGCAGACAGGCTTAGTTCAGAGGCAGTGTGTAAAGCATTTGTGAACACATACAGTAATCCAGTGACAACACTACAAATGGACACCACACAGGTTGTATTATAAAAATAAGTATCTTTTATATAGATTTACCACAAGACCATAAACGACAAAAATAATCCACAATACTGTACTTTAAAGATGGTAGAATTAGCTTGAGTCTCTTAAAATGGAAATGCGACACTTTGAGTTCAATGTACCTTAAGATGCGTAACGCAGGGCAACGAAAAGTGTTGCAGGGAGGTGATGCGGTAGTCCCTTACACGCAAGGATGGTGATGCGTTGAAGATCTGGTGCAAAGAAACAAAGTGGCGTCTTATTGATGTTGCGACAACGAAGGGGTGATGCGTGCACGCCCGACGGCCGTGCGGCGATTTCGATAAGACTTTGGAGCTGCGACAGGCCCTGCGACACGCTTCCCTAGTGATGCGACGGCATCTGATGCGAGGTCGACGATCTTCTCCTGGGATGCAGGGCGCCTCGTGTTGCGATGCGTCAGCGTCTGATGCGAGGTCGATGCTCTGCCCCGGGGATACGACGGCATCTGATGCGACGGCGACACATTTCTCCGGTGCTGCGAGGCGCTTCGAAGGATGCGAGGGTGTCAGCAGTGCGCTTCTTTGGGGATGCGCCGGCGTCTGATGCGACGTCGACACTCTTCTCCGGCGATGCGAGAATCAGCGGCTGCGGCGACACGCTTCTTCGTCTTGAGTCGCGCTTCCAGCTCCCAGAGACACGCAAGTGTGTCAGAAGGTCCAAATTCCCAGCAAGGGAATTCAGGGGAGTTGGTGGGTGAAGTCTGTTGTCCCTGAGACTTCAGCAGGAGGCAAGCTCTAAAATCAAGCCCTTGGAGATCCTTCACAAGTTGATGAAAGTACACACAAAGTTCCCTTCTCCTTTCTTTGGCAGTCAGGCAACCACTGCAGGCAGATCCCTCTAGCTTAGGGATAGTCTTCTCCTCAGTTTCTTCTTGGTTCCACTCCTCAGGAAAGGTTTCTTCTTGTTTCCCAAAAGTGATCTAATTTCCTAGAGGTCTGGGTCCCCTTTTTATACACCTTTTCTCTTTGTTCTCTGAAGGCAGAGAGGCCTTTGCCTAGTCCAAAACCAGTTCTGGTCAGTCCTGGAGCACTTTGTTTACAGGACTCCTTCTTTCCTTTCAGAATGTGGGGCAGAGTGCTCAGCCGCCCGGCAGGAGGTGGAGCCAGCATTTGTGGAAGGCAGGCACAGCCCTATTCAGACCCAGGTGCAACTCCTCCCTCCACTCTGGATGCAGATCTCTCTATTCAGCCCTGTGCCGACTCACCCTGTCTCCTGGAGTCCCCCAGCCCCTGTCACTCACAAACCCAGACAAGGAATACACAACCTAGCAGAGGCAGGCTTGGATAGTTAGGCAAGAAAATACCAACTTTCTAAAAGTGGTATTTTCAAACACAGAATGTTAAAACCAACTTCACTAAAAGATGTATTTTATCATCCTGAGTTCAGGCATACTAAATTCGTTTTTCTACCATGTTCCCTGGGTCAGTTAGGATTATAAGGTGTAATAATCAAACTGCCTAGTCTGGCCTATGGGAAACAGGTAGCCTTGCAATAGTGAAAAACGAAAATGGCTGTAATTCACTATTAGGACATGCAACACACACCAGGGCATGTCCTACCTTATACTTACAATGCACCCTGCCCTTGGGCCTACCATAGGGGTGTCTGATATGAAGAAAAGGGAAGGTTTAGGGACTGGTAAGTGGGTGCACTCACCAAGTCGACATGGCAGCCGTAGGCTGCACACAAGCTCTGCAATGGCAGGCCTGAGACACATTTTACAAGCTGCTTCTGTGGGTGGCACAACCAGTGCTGCAAGCCCACTAGCAGCATTGGATTTACCAGCCCTGGGCACACTCAGTGCACTGTACTAGGGACTGACAAGTAAAGCAATCATCCAATCATGGGGTCACTAATACATAACACAATTTATCATAGGGAGCACTTGCACTGTGGCACTGAATAGCAGTGGCACAGTGCCCAAAGCATCTAAACCAGCAAAAACAGATCAATAACATTGGAGGCATCATCAAAAAATGGAAGGGAGACCCACGCCAAGGATGCCAGGTCTAACAGGAAACCTAGCAAACCTATACATTTTTGAAGACTAGACACCCAGGGGAATCCAGGATGGGGTGACTTGACTGGCTCTCACCAGGTTCTGTTTCCCAGAATCCCTTGCAAACCTAAAAAATTGTCCAAAAAAACAAATTTTCCTCACTTTTCTGTGGTGGAAAGTTCTGGAATCTGCGTGGATCCACAAAATTCCACCCACCCCGCGTTCCCCAAAGTCTTTCGAGAAAAACAGTACCTCACTTGTGTGGGTAGGCCTAGTGCCCGCGACAGGAAACGGCCCAAAACGCAAAGTGGACACACCACATTTTCACAGTGAAAAATGACCCCTTTTTTGCACAGTGCCTAGCTGTAGTTTTTTAACCCTAGCTCTGCCGGCACCTAGGGAAACCTAGCAAACCTATACATTTTTGATCACTAGACACCCAGGGGAATCCAGGATGGGGTGACTTTACTGGCTCTCACCAGGTTCTGTTACCAAGAATCCCTTGCAAACCTCAAAAATTGTCAAAAGAAACACACTTTCCTCACTTTTCTGTGGTGGAAAGTTCTGGAATCTGCGTGGATCCACAACATGCCACCCACCCCGCATTCCCCAAAGTCTTCTGAAAACAATGGTACCTCCCTTGTGTGGGTAGGCCTAGTGCACGCGACAGGAAACAGCGCAAAACGCAACGTGGACACACCACATTTTCACAGTGAAAAATGACCCTTTTTTTGCAAAGTGCCTAGCTGTAGTTTTTGAGCCCTAGCTCTGCCGGCACCTAGGGAAACCTAGCAAACCTATACATTTTTGAAAACTAGACACCCAGAGGAATCCAGGATGGGGTGACTTGACTGGCTCTCACCAGGTTCTGTTACCCAGAATCCCTTGCAAACCTAAAAAATTGTCAAAACAAACACATTTTCCTCACTTTTCTGTGGTGAAAGTTCTGGAATCTGCGTGGATCCACAAAATTCCACCCTCCCCGCGTTCCCCAAAGTCTTCCGAAACAAATGGTACCTCACTTGTGTGGGTAGGCCTAGTGCCCACGACAGGAAACAGCGCAAAACGCAACGTGGACACACCACATTTTCACAGTGAAAAATGACCCTTTTTTTGCAAAGGGCCTAGCTGTAGTTTTTGAACCCTAGCTCTGCCGGCACCTAGGGAAACCTAGCAAAACTATACATTTTTTAAAACTAGACACCCAGGGGAATCCAGGATAGGGTGACTTGACTGGCTCTCACCAGGTTCTGTTACCCAGAATCCCTTGCAAACCTAAAAGATTGTCAAAAACCACATTTCCTCACTTTTCAGTGGTGGAAAGTTTTGGAATCTGTGTGGATCCACAAAATGCCACCGACCCCGTATTCCCCAAAGTCTTCCGAAAAAAGTGGTACCTCACTTGTGTGGGTAGGCCTAGTGCCCGCGACAGGAAACAGCACAAAACGCAACGTGGACCCACCACATTTTCACACTGAAAAATGACCCTTTTTTTGCAAAGTGCCTAGCTGTAGTTTTTGAACCCTAGGTCTGCCGGCACCTAAGAAACCCTAGCAAACCTATACATTTTTGAAAACTAGACACCCAGGGGAATCCATGATGGGGTGACTTGACTGGCTCTCACCAGGTTCTGTTACCCAGAATCCCTTGCAAACCTAAAAATTGTCAAAAAAAACACATTTTCCTCACTTTTCTGTGGTGGAAAGTTCGGAATCTGCGTGGATCCACAAAATGCCACCCACCCCCAGTTCCCCAAAGTCTTCCCAAAAAAATGGTACCTCACTTGTGTGGGTAGGCCTAGTGCCCGCGACAGGAAACAGCGCAAAACGCAACGTGGACACACCACATTTTCAAAGTGAAAAATGACCCTTTTTTTGCAAAGTGCCTAGCTGTAGTTTTTGAACCTTAGCTCTGCCGGCACCTAGGGAACCCTAGCAAACCTATACATTTTTGAAAACTAGACACCCAGGGGAATCTAGTATGGGGTGACTTGACTGGCTCTCACCAGGTTCTGTTACCCAGAATCACTTGCAAACCTAAACAATTGTCAAAAAAAACAAATTTTCCTCACTTTTCTGTGGTGGAAAGTTCTGGAATTTGCGTGGATCCACAAAATGCCACCCACCCCGCGTTCCCCAAAGTCTTCTGAAAAAAATGGTACCTCACTTGTGTGGGTAGGCCTAGTGCCCGCGACAGGAAACAGCGCAAAACGCAACGTGGACACACCACATTTTCACCGTGAAAAATGACCCTTTTTTTACAAAGTGCCTAGCTGTATTTTTTTAACCCTAGCTCTGCCGGCACCTAGGGAAACCTGGCAAAGCTATACATTTTTGAAAACTAGACACCCAGGGAAATCCAGGATGGGGTGACTTGACTGGCTCTCACCAGGTTCTGTTACCCAGAATCGCTTGCAAATCTAAAAAATTGTCAAAAAAACACATTTTCCTCATTTTTCTGTGGTGGAAAGTTCTGGAATCTGCGTGGATCCACAAAATTCCACCCACCCCGCGTTCCCCAAAGTCTTCCAAAAACAATGGTACCTCACTTGTGTGGGTAGGCCTAGTGCCCACGACCGGAAACAGCACAAAATGCAACGTGGACACACCACATTTTCACAGTGAAAAATTACCCTTTTTTTGCAAAGTGCCTAGCTGTAGTTTTTGAACCCTAGCTCTGCCGGCACCTAGGGAAACCGAGCAAACCTATACATTTTTTAAAACTAGACACCCAGGCTCTCACCTGGTTCTGTTACCCAGAATCCCTTGCAAACCTAAAAAATTGTCAAAAAAAACACATTTTCCTCACTTTTCTGTGGTGGAAAGTTCTGGAATCTGTGTGGATCCACAAAATTCCACCCACCCCCGTTCCCCAAAGTCTTCTGAAAACAATGGTACCTCACTTGTGTTGGTAGGCTTAGTGCCCGTGACAGGAAACAGTGCAAAACGCAACGTGGACACAACACATTTTCACAGTGAAAAACGACCCTTTTTTTGCAAAGTGCCTAGCTGTAGTTTTTGAACCCTAGCTCTGCCGGCACCTAGGGAACTGTTAGACCTGGCATCCTTGGCGTGGGTCTCCCTTCCATTTTTTCGTAATGCCTCCACTGTTGCCGATATGTTTTTGCTGGACTAGATGCTCATGGGCACTTTGCCACTGCTAATCAGTGCCAAAGTGCAAGTGCTCCCGATCGTTAATTGATACATGTATTAGTGACTCCATGATTGGATGATTGGTTTACTTGTCAGTCCCTAGTACAGCGCACTCAGTGTGCCCAGGGCTTGTAAATCCAATGCCGCTGGTGGGCTTGCAGCACTGGTTGTGCCACCCACAGAAGCGGCTTGTAAAATGTGTCTCAGGCCTGCCATCGCAGAGCCTGTGTGCAGCCTCGGGCTGCCATGTCGACTTGGTGAGTACACCCACTTACCAGTCCCTAAACCTTCCCTTTACTGCATGTTGGTCACCCCTAAAGTAGGCCCTAGGGCAGGGTGCATTGTAAGTATAAGGTAGGACATGCCCTGGTGTGTGTGGCATGTCCTAATAGTGAATTACAGCCATTTTCGTTTTTCACTATTGCAAGGCTACCTGCTCCCCATAGGCCAGAAGGGGCAGACTGACTATTACACCTTATAGTCAGAACTAACCCCGGGAACATGGTAGAAAAACGAATTTAGTATGCCTGAACTCAGGATGATAAAATACATCTTTTAGTGAAGTTGGTTTTAACATTCTGTGTTTGAAAATACCACTTTTAGAAAGTGGGTATTTTCTTGCCTAACTATCCAAGCCTGCCTCTGCTAGGTTGTGTATTCCTTGTCTGGAGATTGAGTGACAGGGGCTGGGGGTGGCTACAGGAGACAGGGTGAGTCAGCGCAGGGCTGAATAGAAAGATCTGCATCCAGAGTGGAGGGAGGAGTTGCACCTGGGTCTGAATAGGGCTGTGCCTGCCTTCCACAATGCTGGCTCCACCTCCTGCCGGGCGGCTGAGCACTCTGCCCCACATTCTGAAAGGAAAGAAGGAGTCAGAAAAACAAAGTGCTCCAGGACTGACCAGAACTGGTTTTGGACTAGGCAGAGGCCTCTCTGCCTCCAGAGAACAAAGAGAATCAGGGTATAAGAGGGGCACCCAGACCCCAGGAAAATTAGATCACTTTTGGGAACAAGAAGAAACCTTTGCTGAGGAGCGGAACCAAGAAGAAACTGAGGAGAGACTATCCCTAAGCCTGAAGTGCTGCTTGGGGGATTGGCCTGCAGTGGTTTGCCTGACTGCCAAAGAAAGGAGAAAGGAACTTTTGCTTTGCTGTGACTTTCATCAACTTGTGAAGGATCTCCAAGGGCTTGGAAGAGAGCTTGCCCCCTGACCGAAGTCCCAGGACCATTGGACTTCACCCCCTTTGTGAATTGCTGCTGGAAACTCTGTTTCAGTGGCTACAGAGGTAGGGAGCTGTGACCGACTCTCACGACCGACTCGGTGTCCTGTAAGCACCGCATCGAAGCACCGTCTCGCCCTGCAACGCACGGCCCTGGTCTCACCGACTCCGTCAACGAGCCGCTGCCTGCACCGCATCGAGAGACAACGCGTCCTGCAACGCTTCGCTACGCCGAATCGAACTGGTCCGACCGACACGGTCACTGCTGCTGAGTTCGAGTCCTGTGACCGCACCGGAGTTGGGCACCGCTCGCACGCTTTGCGACGCACCGCCCGACTCGCACCGCTGTCCGGACTGATCGACGCCAGCTCCTGAATCCGGCTCCGTCGCCGCACCGCAACCTGCCAGCACCGCATCGAAGCACCGTCTCGCCCTGCAACGCACGGCCCTGGTCTCACCGACTCCGTCTCGACGACGTCAACGAGCCGCTGCCTGCACCGCATCGAGGGACAACGCGTCCTGCAACGCTTCCATTTTTGCATCGCGACCGCGACGAACAGCCATCCGGCTCGCACGCCCGTGCCTGCCGCTTCAAGTAAAAGGTACTGTGACCGAGTCTGTCTACGCTGTGTTGGCCCGTCTCGACGCGGTCAGCTGGATTTGTTAGACTCTGTTTGTTCTCGACATCGCCGTAGCCGGAGGAGGCTACCGACTCGCACAGAGCCTTGAATTAAGCCTTTTTGATCAGAACTAAGCATTCTTAACAGTATTGTGGATTATTTTTGTCGTTTATGGTCTTGTGATAAATCTATATAAAATATACCTATTTTTATAAATATATAACCTGTGTGGTGCCCATTTGTAGTGTTGTCACTTGATTACTGTATGTGTTCACAAATGCTTTACACACTGCCTCTGAACTAAGCCTGTCTGCTCGGGCCAAGCTACCAAGAGGGTGAGCAGGGGTTATTTCGGGAGTGTACCTACTTTCCCTGACTAGACGCAAGGGTCCCTATTTGGACAAAGGTACCTACCTCTGCCAACTAGAGACCCCCAAATCTAACATTGGTGGTCAGCGGTGAGGATTCTGGACTTGCATTTGTGACTCATGTACAGTGATTGGTGAACACTACTTAGTGAGTGCAGACCAAAACGCAACCACATACTTTTATAGCAGTTTTTCTGGGATTTCCTATTTTTGCAAATGCCAAGTTCAGTCACTATGGAGAAACCAGCATCAGTAGCCTCTGTTGAGTGTGATTGGGAAGAAGAGAGGCTAGAGTGCTACACCCTCAAACAGCTCAAGCAATTCTGCAAAAAGTTTAAAGTGTCCATGACCGGGACTCTCCAGGAAGGAGGACCTCCAAAAGGCGCTGAGGGCCTGGGTCGAATCAAGGAGTGCCCCTGTGGAGGGGGCTGAGAATGCAGAAGGGCAGCTGGAGGGGCTATTGGGTCTAGGGGCTAGAAGACCACCTTCCCCAGTAGGTAGCAGTGTTTCTGCCAGAGGACTGTCTCCAGAGGAGTTGGAGGACAGGAAGGAGAGTAGGATGCACGAAATGCAGATGACCAAGCTCAAGCTGAATGGGCAGTTAGAATTCGAAATGCAAACTAGGAAATTAGCCCTAGAGGAAAAGAAAATGCAGTTTGAACATGAGAAAGTTTTGAGGGAGTTGGAATTGAAGGCCAAAAGCTTAGAGATTACTCCCTCTGGTGGCAGTGTACCGCCTGTGCCTGTTGAAGCTAGGGTGTATATTCCCAAAGATGTGGTGAAGGAGTTTTTTAAAAATGATGACATAGGGCAGTGGTTCAAAGCCTATGAGGTAGCCATGTCTTCCCACCGGGTCCCTGAGAAGGATTGGGGAGCGGGGTTGTGGGGACGGTTCCTTAGTGAAGGGCGGGATACCTTGTTGGATTTGCCCTCTGAAGTCTATAATTCGTACAGCCACATGAAGGATGCCTTAATGACTAGGTATGGTTTGACCCCTGAGCTTTATAGGCAAAGGTTCAGGAACTGTAGTAAGATTGAAAGCAGTACCTGGGTTGAATATGTGACCTTCTTTTGCAGAGCCTTGGATGGTTGGGTAAAGGGTAGCAAAGCGACTGATTTTCAGGCGCTCTTTGATTTAATTGCCTGGGAGCACTTGTCCGGTAATTGTTTTCCTGAGCTACGCCAGCACCTGATTGATAGTAAGCTGACTAACCCTAGGCAGCTTGCTGAGGAGGCGGACCGCTGGGTGAGTACCCGGGTCCACAAGGGTCACGTGGGAGACTCCGCCAAGAGTGGGCAGGGTCCCCAGCAGAAGAGTGGGGGGGACAAGGGTAAACAGAAGGAGTTCCATAAAGGGCCCCAAAGTAGACCCCAAGGGAACCAAGGGAAAGGTTCCCAGCCTCCCCCTGAGAAGAAGCCAGTGGCCCTGACAGGCCCCCTGTTCACCAGGGACCACTGGTATGTTACAAGTGTGGCGCCCCTGGCCACAAGGCAAACGATCCTCGTTGCCCTTTGCATGGAAAACCAGCACCCACCAGTGCAGTCCCCCGGCAGTTGGCTAGTGTAGCCCTGGGGGAGGAGTTGGGTGCCCAAGGTGGGGGGATCCCACAGTGTTTTCCCTTGTCTCATTAGGAGACTCTGAGATGGTCCCTAGGACCCCGCTGCCTGAGAACACTAAGAAATACAGGCAGTGGGTGACCATCAATGGCCATAGGGTGGAGGCTCTGAGAGACACAGGAGCCAGTGTGACAGCTGTCAAGTGTCACCTGGTGTCTAAAGAGCAGGTTATCCCTGATGCATTCTATCCGGTTGTTGGCGCTGACAACACAGAGAGTCACTGCAAGGTGGCTCAGGTTCCCTTTGAGTGGGGGGGTCTCGGGTACTCTTCAAGTAGCTGTGAGGCCAGCCATGCCTGTTGACTGTTTGTTAGGGAACGATTTGGAGAGCTCACCTTGGGCTAAGGTGGAGCGGAGTGCGCATTTAGAAATGTTGGGCTTGCCTGATTGGGCATGTGTGACCACCCGGTCAATGGCAGCTAAAGGTGTTCAAGAGGACCTGGAGCCTGAGAGGGAGGCCCAGGTGCCTGCCGGAGAGAGAGGAGGCAGGGGGCGCGGGAAACCGGCCCCCGAAGTTCCCACGGTCCAGGAGGAGGCAGACCCTGAGGGGGATGCCCTGGAGCCTACAGGGGAACAGGTAGCTGAACTGGGGGACCTACCTGAGCTGACCCATTGGCAGCAAGAAGGAGGACCCTCCAGGGAAGAGTTCTGCGAGGAGCAGAACGCATGCCCCTCTCTCGTGGGTCTGAGGCAACAGGCCACAGACCAGGCAGCAGGTGATCAGTCTGGATCACATTGGGTTTACTGGGAGAATGGTCTCCTGTATTCAGAGCCTAAGGTTGCTGAGCCTGGGTCAGCCCGTGTGCTGGTGGTACCCCAGCGCTTCAGAGCCTTCCTACTGGGGTTGGCTCATGATGTACCGTTAGCGGGACATCTGGGGCAGGACAAGACCTTTGACAGGCTTGTTACCCATTTCTATTGGCCCCAGATGCGCAGGAGTGCCGCCACTCACTGCAGGACATGCCAGACTTGCCAGGCAAGTGGAAAGAGTGGGAGGAAGCACAAGGCTCCTCTCCAGCCATTCCCTGTGGTCAGCACCCCCTTTGAACGGGTGGGTATTGACATTGTGGGGCCACTGGACCCCAAGACAGCCATGGGCAACAGGTTTATCCTGGTCTTGGTGGACCATGCCACCCGGTACCCTGAAGCCATCCCTCTGAGGACAGTGACGGCCCCCGTGGTGGGACGGGCACTGATGGGAATTTTCTCACGTGTGGGATTCCCTCAAGAGGTGGTGTCTGACAGAGGTACCAACTTCGTGTCCAAGTACATGAAGTCCCTGTGGCAGGAGTGCGGTGTAACTTACAAGTTCACCACTCCTTACCACCCTCAAGGAAATGGTCTGGTTGAGAGATTCAACCGGACCCTCAAGGGCATGATTATGGGTCTGGAAGAACCCATGAGGCGTAAATGGGACGTCCTCTTACCATGCCTGTTGTTTGCATACCGGGAGGTGCCACAGAAGTCTCTAGGGTTCAGTCCCTTTGAGCTCCTCTATGGACACCCGGTGCGAGGACCTCTGAGTTTGGTCAAGGAAGGCTGGGAGCAATCTCCCAGGAAACCTCCCCAGGATGTATACAGTTACATGCTGGCCTTCAGGAACCAGACTAGGCGTTTCAGAGAGCTTGCTGAGGCAAATCTGGAAGCCAGCCAGGAGGAGATGAAGCGGTGGTACGACCAGAATGCCACTCTGGTAGAGCTTCAGCCTGGTCAGAAAGTGTGGGTCATGGCCCCTGTGGAGCCTTGTGCGCTCCAGGACAGGTGGACCGGCCCTTTTACGGTGGTGGAGCGCAAGAGTCCAGTTACCTATTTGGTGGACTTGCAGTCTCCCAGGAACCCCTTGCGGGTCCTGCATGTGAACCGCCTGAAGCCCCACTTGGAGAGGTCCCAAGTGGGCATGCTCTTAGCTACAGATGATGGAATGGAGGAGGAGACCGAGCCTCTTCCTGACCTCCTGTCAGCCCGAGAGCAAGATGGATCAGTGGAGGGAGTAAACCTCTCTACCTCCCTGACACCTGAGCAGCAGGGTGACTGTCGCCAACTGTTGGGACAGTTCCCTGACCTGTTCTCCCTGGTTCCCAGTGTCACTCATTGGTGCGTCCATGATGTGGACACTGGGGACAGTCTTCCTGTGAAGCACAAGGCTTACAGGGTGACTGACAGGGTCAGAGCCTGCATCAAGGAGGAGGTCTCCAAGATGTTTGCGCTAGGGGTCATTGAGTCCTCTAACAGCCCTTGGGCCAGCCCAGTGGTCTTGGTTCCAAAGGCTGCCGCGCCTGGTGCCACACCAGAACTCCGGTTCTGTGTGGACTACAGGGGACTCAATTCCGTCACCAGGACTGACGCCCACCCCATCCCCAGAGCTGATGAGCTCATAGATCGGTTAGGGGCTGCGCGGTACCTCAGCACGTTTGACTTAACGTCTGGGTACTGGCAGATCGCCTTGACTGATGGGGCAAAGAGAGGTCAGCATTCTCCACACCAGATGGGCACTACCAGTTCCGGGTGATGCCCTTTGGGATGAAGAATGCCCCTGCCACCTTTCAGAGGTTGGTCAACCAGGTGTTGGTTGGACTGGAGGATTTCAGTGCCGCCTACCTGGATGACATCGCAGTGTTCAGTGCCAGTTGGGAAGAACATCTGCGCCACCTCTGGGAAGTGTTGATGGCGCTGCGGAGGGCAGGCCTCACAATCAAGGCGAGTAAGTGCCAGATTGGGCAGGGTTCTGTGGTGTACTTGGGACACCAGGTTGGGAGCGGCCAGGTGGCGCCCCTCCAACCGAAAATTGATACCATTCTGGCTTGGGAGCCCCCCAAGACCCAGACAGAGGTGAGAGCCTTCCTAGGACTCACCGGGTATTACCGGAGATTCGTCAAGGGGTATGGCAGCATTGTTGCCCCCTTGACAGAGCTGACTTCCAAGAAGCAGCCCAGGAAAGTGATTTGGACTGACGCCTGTCAAAAAGCTTTTGACACCTTGAAGACTGCCATGTGCACGGCGCCTGTGCTCCAGGCACCCAACTTCTCCAATGAGTTCATTGTTCAGACCGACGCTTCAGAGCATGGTGTAGGGGCTGTTCTATCACAGATCAATGAGGAGGGCCTAGACCAACCTGTAGCCTTCATCAGTAGGAGGTTACTTCCCCGGGAACAGAGATGGAGTGCTATTGAGCGTGAGGCATTTGCTGTGGTCTGGGCACTGAAGAAGCTGAGACCATACCTGTTTGGGACTCACTTCCGGGTTCAGACAGACCACAGGCCCCTCAGATGGTTGATGCAGATGAGGGGTGAGAATCCAAAGCTGTTGAGGTGGTCCATTTCCCTACAGGGGATGGACTTTACGGTGGAACACCGCCCTGGTACAGAACACGCCAATGCTGATGGTCTGTCCAGATTTTTCCGCCTTAGCGATGAGAACTCCCTAGGGGTAGGATAGTTCTCCCCACATTTCAGCTGGAGGGGACACGTGTTAGACCTGGCATCCTTGGCGTGGGTCTCCCTTCCATTTTTTCGTAATGCCTCCACTGTTGCCGATATGTTTTTGCTGGACTAGATGCTCATGGGCACTTTGCCACTGCTAATCAGTGCCAAAGTGCAAGTGCTCCCGATCGTTAATTGATACATGTATTAGTGACTCCATGATTGGATGATTGGTTTACTTGTCAGTCCCTAGTACAGCGCACTCAGTGTGCCCAGGGCTTGTAAATCCAATGCCGCTGGTGGGCTTGCAGCACTGGTTGTGCCACCCACAGAAGCGGCTTGTAAAATGTGTCTCAGGCCTGCCATCGCAGAGCCTGTGTGCAGCCTCGGGCTGCCATGTCGACTTGGTGAGTACACCCACTTACCAGTCCCTAAACCTTCCCTTTACTGCATGTTGGTCACCCCTAAAGTAGGCCCTAGGGCAGGGTGCATTGTAAGTATAAGGTAGGACATGCCCTGGTGTGTGTGGCATGTCCTAATAGTGAATTACAGCCATTTTCGTTTTTCACTATTGCAAGGCTACCTGCTCCCCATAGGCCAGAATGGGCAGACTGACTATTACACCTTATAGTCAGAACTGACCCAGGGAACATGGTAGAAAAACGAATTTAGTATGCCTGAACTCAGGATGATAAAATACATCTTTTAGTGAAGTTGGTTTTAACATTCTGTGTTTGAAAATACCACTTTTAGAAAGTGGGTATTTTCTTGCCTAACTATCCAAGCCTGCCTCTGCTAGGTTGTGTATTCCTTGTCTGGAGATTGAGTGACAGGGGCTGGGGGTGGCTACAGGAGACAGGGTGAGTCAGCGCAGGGCTGAATAGAAAGATCTGCATCCAGAGTGGAGGGAGGAGTTGCACCTGGGTCTGAATAGGGCTGTGCCTGCCTTCCACAATGCTGGCTCCACCTCCTGCCGGGCGGCTGAGCACTCTGCCCCACATTCTGAAAGGAAAGAAGGAGTCAGAAAAACAAAGTGCTCCAGGACTGACCAGAACTGGTTTTGGACTAGGCAGAGGCCTCTCTGCCTCCAGAGAACAAAGAGAATCAGGGTATAAGAGGGGCACCCAGACCCCAGGAAAATTAGATCACTTTTGGGAACAAGAAGAAACCTTTGCTGAGGAGCGGAACCAAGAAGAAACTGAGGAGAGACTATCCCTAAGCCTGAAGTGCTGCTTGGGGGATTGGCCTGCAGTGGTTTGCCTG
The DNA here is from genome assembly GCA_963921515.1 of Calotriton arnoldi. Lineage (NCBI taxonomy): Eukaryota > Metazoa > Chordata > Amphibia > Caudata > Salamandridae > Calotriton > Calotriton arnoldi. The sequence continues at coordinate 7,207 of CAWUFW010028148.1, read as the reverse complement.
ACTGCCAAAGAAAGGAGAAAGGAACTTTTGCTTTGCTGTGACTTTCATCAACTTGTGAAGGATCTCCAAGGGCTTGGAAGAGAGCTTGCCCCCTGACCGAAGTCCCAGGACCATTGGACTTCACCCCTTTGTGAATTGCTGCTGGAAACTCTGTTTCAGTGGCTACAGAGGTAGGGAGCTGTGACCGACTCTCACGACCGACTCGGTGTCCTGTAAGCACCGCATCGAAGCACCGTCTCGCCCTGCAACGCACGGCCCTGGTCTCACCGACTCCGTCAACGAGCCGCTGCCTGCACCGCATCGAGGGACAACGCGTCCTGCAACGCTTCGCTACGCCGAATCGAACTGGTCCGACCGACACGGTCACTGCTGCTGAGTTCGAGTCCTGTGACCGCACCGGAGTTGGGCACCGCTCGCACGCTTTGCGACGCACCGCCCGACTCGCACCGCTGTCCGGACTGATCGACGCCAGCTCCTGAATCCGGCTCCGTCGCCGCACCGCAACCTGCCAGCACCGCATCGAAGCACCGTCTCGCCCTGCAACGCACGGCCCTGGTCTCACCGACTCCGTCTCGACGACGTCAACGAGCCGCTGCCTGCACCGCATCGAGGGACAACGCGTCCTGCAACGCTTCCATTTTTGCATCGCGACCGCGACGAACAGCCATCTGGCTCGCACGCCCGTGCCTGCCGCTTCAAGTAAAAGGTACTGTGACCGAGTCTGTCTACGCTGTGTTGGCCCGTCTCGACGCGGTCAGCTGGATTTGTTAGACTCTGTTTGTTCTCGACATCGCCGTAGCCGGAGGAGGCTACCGACTCGCACAGAACCTTGAATTAAGCCTTTTTGATCAGAACTAAGCATTCTTAACAGTATTGTGGATTATTTTTGTCGTTTATGGTCTTGTGATAAATCTATATAAAGTATACCTATTTTTATAAATATATAACCTGTGTGGTGTCCATTTGTAGTGTTGTCACTTGATTACTGTATGTGTTCACAAATGCTTTACACACTGCCTCTGAACTAAGCCTGTCTGCTCGGGCCAAGCTACCAAGAGGGTGAGCAGGGGTTATTTCGGGAGTGTACCTACTTTCCCTGACTAGACGCAAGGGTCCCTATTTGGACAAAGGTACCTACCTCTGCCAACTAGAGACCCCCAAATCTAACAGGAACCCTAGCAAACCTGTACATTTTTTAAAACTAGACACCCAGGGGAATCTAGGATGGGGTGACTTGACTGGCTCTCACCAGGTTATGTTACCCAGAATCCCTTGCAAACCTAAACAATTGTCAAAAAAACCACATTTTCCTCACTTTTCTGTGGTGGAAAGTTCTGGAATTTGCGTGGATCCACAAAATGCCACCCAACCCGCGTTCCCCAAAGTCTTCTGAAAAAAATGGTACCTCACTTGTGTGGGTAGGCCTAGTGCCCGCGACAGGAAACAGCGCAAAACGCAACGTGGACACACCACATTTTCACCGTGAAAAATGACCCTTTTTTTACAAAGTACCTAGCTGTATTTTTTTAACCCTAGCTCTGCCGGCACCTAGGGAAACCTGGCAAACCTATACATTTTTGAAAACTAGACACCCAGGGAAATCCAGGATGGGGTGACTTGACTGGCTCTCACCAGGTTCTGTTACCCAGAATCGCTTGCAAATCTAAAAAATTGTCAAAAAAACCACATTTTCCTCATTTTTCTGTGGTGGAAAGTTCTGGAATCTGCGTGGATCCACAAAATTCCACCCACCCCGCGTTCCCCAAAGTCTTCCAAAAACAATGGTACCTCACTTGTGTGGGTAGGCCTAGTGCCCACGACCGGAAACAGCACAAAATGCAACGTGGACACACCACATTTTCACAGTGAAAAATTACCCTTTTTTTGCAAAGTGCCTAGCTGTAGTTTTTGAACCCTAGCTCTGCCGGCACCTAGGGAAACCGAGCAAACCTATACATTTTTTAAAACTAGACACCCAGGCTCTCACCTGGTTCTGTTACCCAGAATCCCTTGCAAACCTAAAAATTGTCAAAAAAAACACATTTTCCTCACTTTTCTGTGGTGGAAAGTTCTGGAATCTGTGTGGATCCACAAAATTCCACCCACCCCCGTTCCCCAAAGTCTTCTGAAAACAATGGTACCTCACTTGTGTTGGTAGGCTTAGTGCCCGTGACAGGAAACAGTGCAAAACGCAACGTGGACACAACACATTTTCACAGTGAAAAACGACCCTTTTTTGCAAAGTGCCTAGCTGTAGTTTTTGAACCCTAGCTCTGCCGGCACCTAGGGAACTGTTAGACCTGGCATCCTTGGCGTGGGTCTCCCTTCCATTTTTTCGTAATGCCTCCACTGTTGCCGATATGTTTTTGCTGGACTAGATGCTCATGGGCACTTTGCCACTGCTAATCAGTGCCAAAGTGCAAGTGCTCCCGATCGTTAATTGATACATGTATTAGTGACTCCATGATTGGATGATTGGTTTACTTGTCAGTCCCTAGTACAGCGCACTCAGTGTGCCCAGGGCTTGTAAATCCAATGCCGCTGGTGGGCTTGCAGCACTGGTTGTGCCACCCACAGAAGCGGCTTGTAAAATGTGTCTCAGGCCTGCCATCGCAGAGCCTGTGTGCAGCCTCGGGCTGCCATGTCGACTTGGTGAGTACACCCACTTACCAGTCCCTAAACCTTCCCTTTACTGCATGTTGGTCACCCCTAAAGTAGGCCCTAGGGCAGGGTGCATTGTAAGTATAAGGTAGGACATGCCCTGGTGTGTGTGGCATGTCCTAATAGTGAATTACAGCCATTTTCGTTTTTCACTATTGCAAGGCTACCTGCTCCCCATAGGCCAGAAGGGGCAGACTGACTATTACACCTTATAGTCAGAACTAACCCCGGGAACATGGTAGAAAAACGAATTTAGTATGCCTGAACTCAGGATGATAAAATACATCTTTTAGTGAAGTTGGTTTTAACATTCTGTGTTTGAAAATACCACTTTTAGAAAGTGGGTATTTTCTTGCCTAACTATCCAAGCCTGCCTCTGCTAGGTTGTGTATTCCTTGTCTGGAGATTGAGTGACAGGGGCTGGGGGTGGCTACAGGAGACAGGGTGAGTCAGCGCAGGGCTGAATAGAAAGATCTGCATCCAGAGTGGAGGGAGGAGTTGCACCTGGGTCTGAATAGGGCTGTGCCTGCCTTCCACAATGCTGGCTCCACCTCCTGCCGGGCGGCTGAGCACTCTGCCCCACATTCTGAAAGGAAAGAAGGAGTCAGAAAAACAAAGTGCTCCAGGACTGACCAGAACTGGTTTTGGACTAGGCAGAGGCCTCTCTGCCTCCAGAGAACAAAGAGAATCAGGGTATAAGAGGGGCACCCAGACCCCAGGAAAATTAGATCACTTTTGGGAACAAGAAGAAACCTTTGCTGAGGAGCGGAACCAAGAAGAAACTGAGGAGAGACTATCCCTAAGCCTGAAGTGCTGCTTGGGGGATTGGCCTGCAGTGGTTTGCCTGACTGCCAAAGAAAGGAGAAAGGAACTTTTGCTTTGCTGTGACTTTCATCAACTTGTGAAGGATCTCCAAGGGCTTGGAAGAGAGCTTGCCCCCTGACCGAAGTCCCAGGACCATTGGACTTCACCCCCTTTGTGAATTGCTGCTGGAAACCTGTTTCAGTGGCTACAGAGGTAGGGAGCTGTGACCGACTCTCACGACCGACTCGGTGTCCTGTAAGCACCGCATCGAAGCACCGTCTCGCCCTGCAACGCACGGCCCTGGTCTCACCGACTCCGTCAACGAGCCGCTGCCTGCACCGCATCGAGAGACAACGCGTCCTGCAACGCTTCGCTACGCCGAATCGAACTGGTCCGACCGACACGGTCACTGCTGCTGAGTTCGAGTCCTGTGACCGCACCGGAGTTGGGCACCGCTCGCACGCTTTGCGACGCACCGCCCGACTCGCACCGCTGTCCGGACTGATCGACGCCAGCTCCTGAATCCGGCTCCGTCGCCGCACCGCAACCTGCCAGCACCGCATCGAAGCACCGTCTCGCCCTGCAACGCACGGCCCTGGTCTCACCGACTCCGTCTCGACGACGTCAACGAGCCGCTGCCTGCACCGCATCGAGGGACAACGCGTCCTGCAACGCTTCCATTTTTGCATCGCGACCGCGACGAACAGCCATTTGGCTCGCACGCCCGTGCCTGCCGCTTCAAGTAAAAGGTACTGTGACCGAGTCTGTCTACGCTGTGTTGGCCCGTCTCGACGCGGTCAGCTGGATTTGTTAGACTCTGTTTGTTCTCGACATCGCCGTAGCCGGAGGAGGCTACCGACTCGCACAGAACCTTGAATTAAGCCTTTTTGATCAGAACTAAGCATTCTTAACAGTATTGTGGATTATTTTTGTCGTTTATGGTCTTGTGATAAATCTATATAAAATATACCTATTTTTATAAATATATAACCTGTGTGGTGCCCATTTGTAGTGTTGTCACTTGATTACTGTATGTGTTCACAAATGCTTTACACACTGCCTCTGAACTAAGCCTGTCTGCTCGGGCCAAGCTACCAAGAGGGTGAGCAGGGGTTATTTCGGGAGTGTACCTACTTTCCCTGACTAGACGCAAGGGTCCCTATTTGGACAAAGGTACCTACCTCTGCCAACTAGAGACCCCCAAATCTAACAGGAACCCTAGCAAACCTGTACATTTTTTAAAACTAGACACCCAGGGGAATCTAGGATGGGGTGACTTGACTGGCTCTCACCAGGTTATGTTACCCAGAATCCCTTGCAAACCTAAACAATTGTCAAAAAAACCACATTTTCCTCACTTTTCTGTGGTGGAAAGTTCTGGAATTTGCGTGGATCCACAAAATGCCACCCAACCCGCGTTCCCCAAAGTCTTCTGAAAAAAATGGTACCTCACTTGTGTGGGTAGGCCTAGTGCCCGCGACAGGAAACAGCGCAAAACGCAACGTGGACACACCACATTTTCACCGTGAAAAATGACCCTTTTTTTACAAAGTGCCTAGCTGTATTTTTTTAACCCTAGCTCTGCCGGCACCTAGGGAAACCTGGCAAACCTATACATTTTTGAAAACTAGACACCCAGGGAAATCCAGGATGGGGTGACTTGACTGGCTCTCACCAGGTTCTGTTACCCAGAATCGCTTGCAAATCTAAAAAATTGTCAAAAAAAACACATTTTCCTCATTTTTCTGTGGTGGAAAGTTCTGGAATCTGCGTGGATCCACAAAATTCCACCCACCCCGCGTTCCCCAAAGTCTTCCAAAAACAATGGTACCTCACTTGTGTGGGTAGGCCTAGTGCCCACGACCGGAAACAGCACAAAATGCAACGTGGACACACCACATTTTCACAGTGAAAAATTACCCTTTTTTTGCAAAGTGCCTAGCTGTAGTTTTTGAACCCTAGCTCTGCCGGCACCTAGGGAAACCGAGCAAACCTATACATTTTTAAAACTAGACACCCAGGCTCTCACCTGGTTCTGTTACCCAGAATCCCTTGCAAACCTAAAAAATTGTCAAAAAAACACATTTTCCTCACTTTTCTGTGGTGGAAAGTTCTGGAATCTGTGTGGATCCACAAAATTCCACCCACCCCGTTCCCCAAAGTCTTCTGAAAACAATGGTACCTCACTTGTGTTGGTAGGCTTAGTGCCCGTGACAGGAAACAGTGCAAAACGCAACGTGGACACAACACATTTTCACAGTGAAAAACGACCCTTTTTTGCAAAGTGCCTAGCTGTAGTTTTTGAACCCTAGCTCTGCCGGCACCTAGGGAACTGTTAGACCTGGCATCCTTGGCGTGGGTCTCCCTTCCATTTTTTCGTAATGCCTCCACTGTTGCCGATATGTTTTTGCTGGACTAGATGCTCATGGGCACTTTGCCACTGCTAATCAGTGCCAAAGTGCAAGTGCTCCCGATCGTTAATTGATACATGTATTAGTGACTCCATGATTGGATGATTGGTTTACTTGTCAGTCCCTAGTACAGCGCACTCAGTGTGCCCAGGGCTTGTAAATCCAATGCCGCTGGTGGGCTTGCAGCACTGGTTGTGCCACCCACAGAAGCGGCTTGTAAAATGTGTCTCAGGCCTGCCATCGCAGAGCCTGTGTGCAGCCTCGGGCTGCCATGTCGACTTGGTGAGTACACCCACTTACCAGTCCCTAAACCTTCCCTTTACTGCATGTTGGTCACCCCTAAAGTAGGCCCTAGGGCAGGGTGCATTGTAGGTATAAGGTAGGACATGCCCTGGTGTGTGTGGCATGTCCTAATAGTGAATTACAGCCATTTTCGTTTTTCACTATTGCAAGGCTACCTGCTCCCCATAGGCCAGAAGGGGCAGACTGACTATTACACCTTATAGTCAGAACTAACCCGGGAACATGGTAGAAAAACGAATTTAGTATGCCTGAACTCAGGATGATAAAATACATCTTTTAGTGAAGTTGGTTTTAACATTCTGTGTTTGAAAATACCACTTTTAGAAAGTGGGTATTTTCTTGCCTAACTATCCAAGCCTGCCTCTGCTAGGTTGTGTATTCCTTGTCTGGAGATTGAGTGACAGGGGCTGGGGGTGGCTACAGGAGACAGGGTGAGTCAGCGCAGGGCTGAATAGAAAGATCTGCATCCAGAGTGGAGGGAGGAGTTGCACCTGGGTCTGAATAGGGCTCTGCCTGCCTTCCACAATGCTGGCTCCACCTCCTGCCGGGCGGCTGAGCACTCTGCCCCACATTCTGAAAGGAAAGAAGGAGTCAGAAAAACAAAGTGCTCCAGGACTGACCAGAACTGGTTTTGGACTAGGCAGAGGCCTCTCTGCCTCCAGAGAACAAAGAGAATCAGGGTATAAGAGGGGCACCCAGACCCCAGGAAAATTAGATCACTTTTGGGAACAAGAAGAAACCTTTGCTGAGGAGCGGAACCAAGAAGAAACTGAGGAGAGACTATCCCTAAGCCTGAAGTGCTGCTTGGGGGATTGGCCTGCAGTGGTTTGCCTGACTGCCAAAGAAAGGAGAAAGGAACTTTTGCTTTGCTGTGACTTTCATCAACTTGTGAAGGATCTCCAAGGGCTTGGAAGAGAGCTTGCCCCCTGACCGAAGTCCCAGGACCATTGGACTTCACCCCCTTTGTGAATTGCTGCTGGAAACCTGTTTCAGTGGCTACAGAGGTAGGGAGCTGTGACCGACTCTCA